>OX579672.1:7805090-8019177 GCA_951230895.1 Carpatolechia fugitivella
GCTGTTAACAAATTCCTCGAACGTATGCAGCGCACCTACCGAGGCGGGTGGGGATGCGCATGGCCATATTATTGTGTTTTTTTTTTCAGCAGCAAAAAATTGTGCAAATCTTCGGTTTTATGGGCGGAACTACCACCCGAGGATTATTGATTACACGGAACCTTTTTAATTCATTTTCTGTTTCGTCGTGGGAAGATGAAAATGGAAATAGTACATTGGTGTCGATTCGGCATACGCCCAACTAAAATTAGTCCTGTCACTTTCTATCATTTTTAATTGAAAAGGGACCGAAGATCATCTGTTTTGTTTTTGCCTTTGACTTCACGACTGTCTATTTTAGAGGCTTTTTATTCATGGTGTTAACACTAAATTTGACAGTTAGTCGTGAAGTCAAAGACAAAAACAAAACCAATGATCTTCGGTCCCTTTTCAATTAAAAATGATAGAAAGTGACAGGACTAATTTTAGTTTAGTTTAGTATCGACACCAATGTACTATTTTAATCCATTTTCATTTGATTCAACGTGGGACGACATTGGCCTCGATTCGGGATGTCACGCTCTAATCCTTAAGTTAGTCCGTCCTTTTTTTTAAAGATTGAAAAGGGACAGGAGATGGCCATCCTAATATTAGAGCTGTCAAACATCGAATTTGAACCTTATGGCCGAGCACTTAAAAATCTCTTATTTTAAGTTATCATTCGTTCAAATTAATATCATTCGTTCATCACCTGTCATTGGTCATAAAAACGAAAAGGATAGCTGGATTTTAAAATTAGAATTAGAGCAATTATCGCATTTAGGTATTTGGAATCAATAAAAAAGTAAAAGATCTGCGTGATTTTGTCAATACCATAATTATTTAATTGTCTAAACAGTATGTAATAATTATTTGTGATAATAATCTAGCTCGCTATCATACTAATAATGTACACATATACAGGTTAGCGGTGGGTCTTATTCTCAATGCGAAGGAGAACTATAGCGTAACTTAAAAAGAATATTAGCACGCTCCGGTGGGCTTTCAGACATTTATTTATCATGTGTTTCTCTCCTCCCTCCCTCCCTTGAAACCAAAACAAAAAAGAAAATACAAACTATCTATCTACCCTCACATTGACAACAAAAACCACCGCCATATTTTTTTACATCTAATTTTTTCAATATAACATTTAACCTAATTATCTTTTTTTATTACTTTTTAGTCATACAGTTTAAAAACGTTCGGAGTTTTTTTTTACAATACGGAGACGTTTAACTATTTGAGGCACTTATGGATTACAGCGTCACCTAGATTAAGAGCTAAGAAATGACTTAAAAATTATTGCTATTAATTCACAAATTCAGTTTTATTAAAAATCATACATTCGGGTGTGGTGTTTCAAGCTTTAAAAACATGTTTATTCGTATCCATAATCAATATGACCAATATAATTAAACTATTTCAACGGTTTTTTTTTTCAACGGGCTGTGACGTCACCATACACTATTTTCCAAACTAATAAATTCTGCCTCTGCCAGCGTTTTATTTTGACATCGACTTCATTTTTATTTCTTGGAATTCAATACAAGTGTAATGTGACGTCATCATTTTTTACAAGTTGGTGAAAATGGACACTACAGCCGTAGCGCTAACTGAGTGGGTTCCTGCGGTAGGGAGCGGAGCGGGGGGGGGGGGAGGTGACGCGAGTCGCAACAGAACTGTCCTTATATAAATAGTAAACTTTTCAGATGACAGCGGTTATCTTAAGTATTAGGCAAGTATTAAAAATTTTAGATTCCTAGAAAACAACAAAAAACGTAAACCTTCCGGCGGGAGACATTCTTGCTTGTTTTCTATTAAATTATGACGTCATCATAATAGGCAACCACTTGGCACGTTACAGCGCGCTTAGCGACATCTATGGTAATCCTTTCGAACTATTTCCACTAAATCCATCTAAACTATGTAAGCTTGTGGATATTCCTTATTATCATTAATTATCAAGGCAGTAAAGTGGCTAGTTACTATTTACCCTACAAGACGTCCGACTGAAGTCTCGCGTAACGAAAGTCACCCATACCGCACCGTGGAACTACCGAAAGAACCTATAATTATACGCTACGACTGTATGAAAGAAAAGAGAGAAAGATAATAGATAAAAGCTTAAGTTTACAGGTCAAAATATTCACCACACCCAAACGAAACCCTATTAGAAATCTATTAAAGATATAAGCCCAAGTCGCACAGAGCGGGAGCGGCGCGGATACGGTGCTATGGCGTGGCATAGCGCCGTCTCGCTTTCCCGGCCCCGGACCGCCCCCGGCACGGCTCTGTGTGACTTGGGCTATACAAAGTGCCAAAATAAAGCGTCACATCTAAATCACTTTTAAAAATACTAAATACAATTTAATAATTTGA
The DNA here is from genome assembly GCA_951230895.1 of Carpatolechia fugitivella. Classification (NCBI taxonomy): domain Eukaryota; kingdom Metazoa; phylum Arthropoda; class Insecta; order Lepidoptera; family Gelechiidae; genus Carpatolechia; species Carpatolechia fugitivella. The sequence continues at coordinate 7,807,491 of OX579672.1, forward strand.
CGTTCCGAATACAAATCTACCACAAAATACGTTTCGCGTTGCATGAAATTATGCGTTTACACAACAATTTTAGAATCGTTAACAAATTGTTTTACAATAAGTTATTATAATTCGCATTGCTTATATATAAAATGTTTTTCACGTTTTACCATGTACATTTCTAGGTGACACAATTTTCTTACAACACCGTGCGGTTTAAAGCGTTTAAAACAAATTAACTCGAGGACATTCTTAGAACTTTCAAATCAAAACATTTCATTATATTTGGAAGTGAAACGCAATGTAAGGTCAACCAATAAATTGGTACCTTAAGGTTCAATGTCAGTTGCAAATTATAGAACAACAAAGATTATTTTCGTTTGCAGATCTATCTGTCAGATACCGAGTATGAACCTTGCTGAAATTTTCGATAACTAGTAAAATGAATGAAAAATGGTAAACCACTTTCTTGGTCGACCTTACAACATGTAAAAAAAGTGTGTGTGTGTGTGTGTAATTAAAAGCATTTTTCTTTTTCGAACTTTGCTGACACTGCCGCGTGTCTTGACAACTCGAAACCCCCCCTCCGGAGCAATTTAGCGGACAGATTAGCAACTGGACAATCTTCGTGTTTTCGAGTCAGTTAAACTGAATTTTGTTCTAGAACTTTTCCGAAATGTCAAAAAAATTGCTTTCATACAAACTGACCAAGACTATTTGTATGAAAATTCAAATAGTTTTTTCCGATGTAGAAAGTTGTTCGGTTTCTTTGGCCGGGCTACACCCAAAATATCTTAGATTCATAGAAAACAATCAAAAATGTAAACCTTCCGGCGGGACTTTAACCCACGACCTTCGGCCTATACGCAGCGACCGTGCTTATCAACTACACCACGGAGGCCATAGTGGCAGCACCGAAATTCGTTCGTGCTTGTTTTCTATGAAATCATGACGTCACCACAATAGGCAACCCAAAAGGTTTTGTACTGTATAACAAATTCCCGTATCAATTTTAAACTTTGTTTAATTGGTTTAAGCGCTTTAAACCCACGATAGAATATGCATCTTATAATGTATACCGATATTTAAAATCTGGCAGTGAATGTATTACAGGACTTTTTGTGTATACCTAATCAAATTCTTAATTTTCGTAGATTTACATCAACTTTCTTGTTGTGATAAAATGCTAAGTCAAAAATCTTAAGCCGGTGTATAGAAGTACTACTTATAAAATTCCGTCATATTTATTTTTATAGGCCAATAATCACACTAAAATTTAAATTAAAGTTTTTAGGCTCCAATGTGTATTAAAGAATAAATTGTAAAAGCTATATTTTTTAATAATAATGGACTATATTATGTACAGCATAAATGTAGGTATTTAATTATTAGAAATATGCATAACCTAACCTCTACGACGCAGTTATATACTGTTTGCCACAAGTTCTAATGATTTTATCAAAACGTGTAGGATTAGCAAAAATAAGCAATAATTTGAATGTAGGGAAAATCATCTACTTGGAAATTATATGACACTGGCTGCGATTCCCACAGAAACACTCTCCTAAATATAAAATAACAAAAACAAAAATGATACAAAAAACAAATTTGCATCTCAAGTGCAACAACTGAGCGTAAAACATAATCTCATGACCATCTTTTTAAAAATAAAAAACACTTGCTTTTCTCCGTTGCACCGTTTCAGACCAGACAAAGTCATTCATTCAAAACATTCGTTCACTTCGTCCCTTTCATATTTTACAAAAACGAAAAGGACAGAGCGAGTACGATTTTGCTTTTAGTGAACTGGCAGAATCGAAACTAGTGCCATCTTAATAGTATAGTTTTCATAACTAGATAGGTATAATCTAAAAAATAAACTAATCTAATACGAAATGAGCTTATAAATTCAAATTTACGCGAGTCTGTGGTAAAGCTTGACTAAACTGGATAAAAAAATAAGCAACCACCATTTTGTTTTTCGTGTTTGACCAGCGAGATCATTAATAGATCAATCAATATTTTCGATTGCATTAGAAGTTGGAATAAGACCAAAGTGCTTGGCCGTTATCTGCATACAATTTGTAGGCGCCGAGAGGTCTGGTTTATAAAGAACAGGTTCATTCATTCATTCACTGACGAACGAGTAATCCAAATTGTGTAGACACATGCTTCCATTGGTACAATTTTAAACAAATGAGTAATAAATTAAATTAAAATCTTAATCGGACACATACAATTATTGAAACAAAAATTCAAGATGGCGGCCGCTTTTTGACATTATTCAATAAAATGAAAGTTTTACATTCAAAATCACCAAAAAATGTAAAAGAATGGATGTAATCCATTGGTATTGTATTGTTAACTTTATTTGTATTTCACTTTTAGGATCAACTAAAATTAACCATAATCAGAACTTAAACAAAAGAAAAACAAATAACATTTAATATTACACTAAAATTGGAAGAGAACATTCCCTGTTAAAAAACCAACGATTATTCTACTCGTTCTAGTAATTTCTATGATAATTCTAAAATGGTAGCCTTTTCACGACTGGCAACTATGTTTATATTAAGGGGCTACCTGACTGCGCACTAGCGCCACTTCGAAAAAAGATCATAACTCCGAAAAAACTAAATATATTAAAAAAGTGGACGATCATCACTACTTAGTACTTTAGTATTTTTAGAAATACCGAATTTTATAAAATCTTATACGGTGTAGTAACAGATAGCGAAAATGCTAAAAACGGCCGTTATTAGCACTTTCGCTATCTGTTACTACAATTAACAATAGATAACTGAATTTATCAATTCTAAAAATACAACAAGACTAATGAAACAATTTGATCGTTCATATTTTTGATATTTTGTGTTTTCACTAAGTTATGATTTTTTTATCCAAGTAGCGCTAGTGTTCACATAGGGTACCCCCCTAAAAGAAATACACGGCTACCCTACAGATTTTGTAATACCATTCTTTTGCAGCCTACATAAAACTCTACTGGGGCTATCGACAGTCGCCTCCCACAAAAAAGGTTATTTTCATAATTAGAAACAAACATGCAGAAAGGTAACATTATTATTTGAGGAACAGTATAGCCATAACCTATAATAAATAGGACAAAAATCTTATGTACCTGACAATAGGACTTGTCAAAAAGATCAAGGATTTGGCGCGAGCTTATTGCTAGAGCAATCTCTTTATATCAAAACTTTTAGAACCACTTTTTCATGGTAGAAACGTGTAAAGGAAATTTTCATGTGCATTTCTATACATTTTGTTGTAATTAATATACACTCACCACCGGCACAACTAATCGCCCACCCTTTTTTTCAGGGAATATTCGTGATTCTTTATAATTCTATTAATTACAGCTGATGTTAGTTAAAAAGTAGTTAATTTAACGTTTATTTAAGTGTGTTTAATTTATCGTAAAATAATCAATGAATCAATTGTAATGTATAACAATAAACGTAGTTTAAAATTAACCCGAAATACAGCAGGGTGGGCGGTTAGATGTGCCGGTGAGTATATTATACAGGTACTATCAATTTTAAAGACGTCAATGTAGCCTTCGAAGACAGCTATATAATTCTTGAAGTCCAAATAATATATAGGTCTTTTCTAAGGATTATGATTAAAAAACGACACGAAATCTCCCATTAAAAAGGTATAGTGTTTAGCACCTTTTTGTGCAAAAAGACAAAATAATTTTGTAGTTTTCTATTGTCACTTCGCCACATAAATATGTGCACTTATATGAAAATAACCCCATTTTAACCGACCTCAAAAAAAGGAGGTCTTCAATTCGGCTGTATTTTTTTTTTATGTGTACATACATGTCCATATACAAACACTACAGGTCAAAACAATCTTAATTTCAAAAGTAATTTTAATTATATTAAACGAGAACTTAATACAAATTAAAAAGAAGTACTAAATAAGTTTCAGGGATGCCAGATACAATGAAAAAATAACACCCATATTTAAGAAATGAGTTAAATTATCACCACTTTTTTTTATTCTTTTCCAGCATCGGAAATTCATGCAAACATCCGACGTTTTAATTTTGAATTTCTGCCCGACATATTAAAAATTCAAATATATTTTAGTTTCTCCCTACAATATTATATGTAATTATATCATACTGAAAATGGAAACAACAAAATTAATTGGGGAGTCACGACCCTAAACCTAAGCATATACATATTTTTTTCAACTTAAAATAATGACATAATATTTTGAATAGTTATAATTACGACTTTTTATACACTTTTTTTCTTGCATCACTTTACAAAAAGAAGAGAAAATGCAACCTTTACTTGGAAATATCACATACCTACTTTATTTAACTATAACTAAATTATAACCTCGACGACATGTTGCAAATGGTAGGATTTTTATTTTTAATCTGGCAACACTGTTTATACAAAAACGCAGTTTGATAAAAAAATATTGCTTCCAGACTTGAAGTAATAAAATTTGCCTGGAAGAAATTGTTATAAAGCCATTATGATGCTTAAAATCGTGTATTCCAATATTAATTTACAATTATAGTTTTTGACCAAATTATAAATTAAACCAGCTTATTGTTCAAAGCATAACCAGGAGTATATAGAGGTTTGTCTATCTCTTGTGACTTTTATAAGAATCACATGTATAGATCCTAAAATAAGAAATACGTCCAAATAATTTCCGCAAAGGCAACACCTCAAAATTCCTGGTCAGGCTTTAATATGTAGTCACACACCAGTGTTACCAAGAGTAATCCAAATTGATATGAATGACACCTTTACCGACACTCACAGCTCAAATGTCGGTAAAGCAGGATATCTATATTTGAAACATGTAATCTAAAAGCGCATCAAAACGAGGTAACACGCCGAGCAAAAGGGTTCTCATGAGATGGATATACAACTGTCCTGCTCACCTTCTACCCGGCGCTAGTATCTCGTTTTTGAACGCACCTTTATTGAGGCAGATTCGAACTATACAAATTACAAACCACGCGAAAAAATTGCTGTTTAAATTTTCGTTTTTATGCACTGAAGCTTTGTTTGAGTTTGTGGGGTGTCCGCACTATTTCGACTACATACATCAAAAATAACTTCAGTATCGTGTAGCGTTTGTTAACATTCGAAGACATGGCCAAAGTTTAGTTTTTTTAATTGATAGGATATTCTCCTGTGCCAGGTGGACTGATGACCTGAGGAAGGTCGCTGGTGGTGGCTGGATGAGGAAAGCGGGTGATCGTGCGCTTTGGCGTGCCCGAGGGGAGGCACACGTCCAGCAGTGGACTGCAATAGGCTGATTGATTGATTCTACAATGTATCTTTCGGAACTATTATAATTTGCTATAATTTTTAGGTGTCGAGCGGTCGGTAATTTTACTATCACTTTACTGATCTTACACAGGTTTTTAAACTAAGAATTAGGGTTAATTGTTTATCTTAAAATACCTTAGTAAAAACAACTTGATACTGGCGAAATCAGAATCTTGCTAAACACTAACACAACTAGCTCATAAGACCGTACTCTACAAATTAATTTTACTGTATTTACTCTTAGCTATTGCTTTTAAAATTTTGACTTATATAGATATCTAAGCGAAGATCGAAAGAATAGAATTGAAAAAACTAAAAACGAAGAAATGTTAAAGAATTGAAAAGAAAATAGAATATGGTAACTAACTTACATTTTGTCTTTATAATAACAGTTAATTTAGATCCGAGGATTATTTTTGTATTGTTTGTTAAAATATGAAAAAAAAAAAAAAAAGTCAAATAGTTTGACGAGATCTGACATTTTTAAACAAATATATCTGTCCTTCTCTTTTAAACAACTTGTTTTAATTTTGTTACGTAATATTCCTAATTTGAAAAGGTGTGGGACGAGTAAGGCCTAATAGTTCAGGGTAGGCTGGGGCCTCTCGGTGACATTGACCGAAAAATAAATGAGGTATGTTATAAAATTTTACAAAGAATAGAAAAAGAAATTAAATGACAGTAAAGTTTGGTACGACGACATCGCCATCTATTGAGACCGGACGAACTACTTTTTTTTTAAACACCTTTTATGAACTGACATCTAGTAAGAACTTAAAAACAAAAATTTAATAAAAATGAATAACATTATTGAATAATAGTCCTAATTCTATTTAATAACACCCAGTATGTTATGAAAAGGCCTACGTCCAGCAGTAGACTGCAATAGGCTGGTTGATTGATACTACGAATATTGGTTTAATATTAATCTAAATGTAATTTGTTAAATCATTTTCAAAATGTGTACAAATCGCTAGATTTCAAAATATTACGAATAAGCTTTCCTTGGTTTTTGCTAGCTTTGACATAAAAAAAGAAGGAAAAAATAGCTTTCATTTCAACTTGACTGAATATCGAGATGGTGGTTATTTATACGAACAGGATAACCCAGTATAAGTTGACACATGACCGCTATCAGCATTGCTAGTGTAGCGAGGCCTTTTTACACTGGATGGATAAACCTTGAATTTGGTACAGTCAACAAAAATGTCAAATCAAAACCGATGAGTTTTCTCAGGCAGTTAATTATGGTTTTATATAAGATTAACAGGGTTTAATAACATGGTGAAAATTACCGGACTGTAATTGATTAATACTGTAAAAATACAACCCTTTTCCATTTAAAAGTTAGCGCGTTATGGATTTAAAAGTCAAAATCATGTTTCATGACATTTTCCTATAGAGGGAGCGCCCTCTATAGGAAAATGTCATGAAACATGATTTTGACTCTTGCGCAGCGGCGCTCCTTGTTCTTTTCTCTTTTCGCCATATTGTGAACGACGCTGTTTTTTCCAAGAAATAAATGCGAGTTTTTCGTGCTGATAAGTTGGAGTTTATCTCAAATAACCACCCCGCATAGTATTCAGTGGTCAAAACAAATAATTTTTTACCTCAAAGCATAACGTAGCAAGTCATTAGTAAATCCAATTTAGCGGCAAATTCAACACGACTCAAGATTTATTAAATCAATTAAAAATGTACCCGACCAAAGCGACAAGTGGTGTCATACGTAGCTCTTAATATTTCGTATAACGTCGCCTTAGAGTGAAAACCTCTGGAATGCATTTTTTTTGGTCAAAATAACTTAATCAATTTCATAGAAAGAAGAACTCGCAAATCAAGCTCTAATTTCACTTATGAAATCATGCAATACTTGTAACGGCATTCAATAATAAGAAATGAACACGATTTTTTTTAAATTTGATCTATCTTCTTTAAAAAAAGGCTTCATTCACACTAATGTTAGACTCGCTGCCCATGAGGTGGCTGTTGCGCTCTCTGTCGCACTTACGGCAAGCGTAGTGCGCTAGGGAGGGACAGCGCATGCGCACCGATGACTTATGGCATCACGGGCAGCGAGTCTTTAACATTAGTTTTTTTATGTTTTCACTCTAAAGGACTATTCAGTCATCTCCCTCAATAAACTGTACGAATATGTAAATAAAAGCATACAAAATTCTTCAAAACACTCCATCGTTTTCGACCTACTTCTTTCAGCTTAGTATAGTCATCTCCCTCACACTAACTTCTCTTTCCAAAGCATGTGCATTATTTACATTCGAATACGCGGTACAATGGTGTTTTATATGGCTCGGTTTGTATGAACGTCGAAAGTAAGCTTCAATGTACAGCAGCGACATCTGCCGGACTGTCGTCGGATTATACTACAAAATTTTGAAGTTACATGAACGGAGTGCATTGCGAATATTGAATATAGCCAAAGGGCTTTGCCAGGCGGTTACTGTTCAAGACTAATTGTATTGTAGTAATTGTTGCAGACACCCCACAAACAAAAAAAGAGCCACAGCTTTTCCCCAAACAACTGTACATAACACGAATATCAATTTTGCCTCCAAACATTACTTAGCTGAGTTTTTCCTTTGCGCCGGTTTCTCTTTAGCCGCCATCTTGTCTGTTTTCGTCTTGAGGGGGTTCTTCTCGATGGGTTTCGTTTTCTCGCCGGTAGATGGCGTTTTTTCTAAGGTCGGTGGTGTGGTTGGTTTTTTTGGTTTGTTTGCTTTGGCGGCGGCCGCGTAGTTGATGGGTTTGGGGCCTGCTGGGATGTCTTCTACTGATGGTTGTGTGGGCTGAAGAGACATAATAAAATATTAAACATTATTGTTTAATATTTTTAATCTAGAGAGCGTCGGTGGATACTTTCCTTCTAGTGGCTAGGGCCGCTGCCTCCCGTCCGGGAGACGCGGGTTCGATCCCCACCACGTACCAATGTGTTTTCGAATTTCGAATTTATATGTACGTTTATTCGACGCTCTAACGGTGAAGGAAAACATCGTGATGAAACCTGCACACTCCTGCGAAGAAATTCAAAGGTTGTGTGTGAAGTCGACCAACCTGCACTGGGCCAGCGTGGTCTAATTTAGTTAAAACTAGCTTTCCGCCCGCGGTTTCACCCGCGTTTAATGAGTTTTCCCGTAGGAGTGTGTGTTGTCCCGCGGTAAAAAGTAGCCTATGTCCTATTCCAGGACCTAACCTATATGTGTGCCAAGTTTCATCCCGATTCGTCCAGTGGTTCAAGCGTGATTCGGCAACAAACATCCAAACATCCAAACTTTCGCATTTATAATATTAGTAGGATGCTTACCTTGCTGGGAAGGGATGAAGGGATGCTGGGAAGCAACGTCAATTAATGCAGACCGATCTTGGTCACGTGCTTAGGCACGAAAGATACGGACTCTTGCAACTGATTATGATGGGCAAAGTGGCGGGCAAGAGCCGTTGGTCGGAGGAAGAAATCCTGGTTGCGAAGCATCCGTGAGTGGACCGGGATCGCTAGTGCCTCGGAGCTTTTACACCTGGCAAGGGACCGGGGAAGATATGAGGAGCTGACTGCCAACCTTCACTAGTTGGAGAGGCACCCGAAGAAGATGCTTACCTTAGTGAGTTCAGGGAGGAGGGCGGGCGCGGGGGGTTCAGCCTCGAGCGCGGGGGCAGCGGGGGGCGCGGGCGGCGTGACGTCACTCACTGCACTCTCGCTCTTGACTGCTTTCACCGCTTCCTTCTTTTTTGGCTGCAACAAAAGTACCCGAGTTTTACATCGTGTCGTCGAGTTAGTTACACAACTTTCAAATTGAAAAAAGAAAGGGTTTTCAGTTTTTATACATAATGATTCAGTCAGCTGATCAAGTGAATGAACAACAACGCAAGAGTTATCGTATTTCAGTTGAAATATACTGTTGTAGTTTCATTAGAAATAAGCGGTAATAAGTACCTGTTGTGTCGCTTTTGTTTTGTTGTTATTGGTTGTATCCACGGAATACAAAACAAGAGAGGAATGGACAAGTGGGCGGGGCGCGTGTGTCATAACTATGAGTGGGTCCGCATAGTTTTGTTTAGTTCGCCGAGCTTGCAAAAACTATTCCTATTTACTTTAAGCTAAGGTATGTATTGGTATGCATCTTGTAGTACGCCATCTAGGTTAGAAGCGTTGAACTACGTGAAGAAAGTACAGAGTATATTTGAGCTCATGCGAAAATATACTTTATTTGTTTAATGGTAAAGTAACATTTACATTTAGTAATGAAGTATATATAACGTTCTTGTTTGAAACGAGTACAACAGCTCTGATTGGTCAAATGCCCGAATGTCTTAGTCTGTGTGTGATGTAAACAGTGCTATCTATGTGTGATTTTGGCGACACTGGTTCTCGTAGAAAAAATTACTTTTGTCCTTTCCACTCTTGTTTTATATTCCGTGGTTGTATCGTAGTTGCTTGTTGACCTCACAAACCCTGGTGTCAGTGTTATAGAGCCGCCAAAGGCCACTGACTTGGCTCGTGTAACGACTAGATAGTAGCCGGGACCAACAACGGCTTAACGTGCCTTCCGAAGCACGGAATCATCTTTATTTTCGGACAATCAGGTGATTCAGCCTGCAATGTCCTAACCAAACTGTGGAAAGTCTCACAAAGAGATTTTTGCTTGACAGTGTCCCCACACCGGGTAGAGGCTGAAAATCAGTGTTGCCGTCCTAGGGGCAATAACAAACAGAGCCTTGGCCCTTCTGCATCGCCGCACACATGTGTAATGTCATTTTTAAGTGTAGTAATTAAATTTGTTCTATTTTATGTCTTAAGTTGTATGAAGTGTACTTACTACGTGTACTTATTGTTTAAGGAATAAATAAATAATAATAATAATACATGTGTGTATTTGTGATGCAATAAACTTGTTATCTATCTATCACCGGGAATCGAACCCGGAACCTCCGTAACGGGCATCGAAATCTGGACCACTCGGCCACGGAGGCTGTTAGTAATAAAGTAAGCCAGGTGTACCTGCGCTAGTTTGGTCTCGCTCCTGGCGGGCGGGGGGCGGCTCTTCCTGCCGTCCTTGTTGGGTAACGGAGGCTGTTAGTAATAAAGTAAGCCAGGTGTACCTGCGCTAGTTTGGTCTCGCTCTTGGCGGGCGGGGGGCGGCTCTTCCTGCCGTCCTTGTTGGGTAACGGAGGCTGTTAGTAATAAAGTAAGCCAGGTGTACCTGCGCTAGTTTGGTCTCGCTCTTGGCGGGCGGGGGGCGGCTCTTCCTGCCGTCCTTGTTGGGTAACGGAGGCTGTTAGTAATAAAGTAAGCCAGGTGTACCTGCGCTAGTTTGGTCTCGCTCTTGGCGGGCGGGGGGCGGCTCTTCCTGCCGTCCTTGTTGGGTAACGGAGGCTGTTAGTAATAAAGTAAGCCAGGTGTACCTGCGCTAGTTTGGTCTCGCTCCTGGCGGGCGGGGGGCGGCTCTTCCTGCCGTCCTTGTTGGGTAACGGAGGCTGTTAGTAATAAAGTAAGCCAGGTGTACCTGCGCTAGTTTGGTCTCGCTCTTGGCGGGCGGGGGGCGGCTCTTCCTGCCGTCCTTGTTGGGTAACGGAGGCTGTTAGTAATAAAGTAAGCCAGGTGTACCTGCGCTAGTTTGGTCTCGCTCTTGGCGGGCGGGGGGCGGCTCTTCCTGCCGTCCTTGTTGGGTAACGGAGGCTGTTAGTAATAAAGTAAGCCAGGTGTACCTGCGCTAGTTTGGTCTCGCTCCTGGCGGGCGGGGGGCGGCTCTTCCTGCCGTCCTTGTTGGGTAACGGAGGCTGTTAGTAATAAAGTAAGCCAGGTGTACCTGCGCTAGTTTGGTCTCGCTCTTGGCGGGCGGGGGGCGGCTCTTCCTGCCGTCCTTGTTGGGTAACGGAGGCTGTTAGTAATAAAGTAAGCCAGGTGTACCTGCGCTAGTTTGGTCTCGCTCTTGGCGGGCGGGGGGCGGCTCTTCCTGCCGTCCTTGTTGGGTAACGGAGGCTGTTAGTAATAAAGTAAGCCAGGTGTACCTGCGCTAGTTTGGTCTCGCTCCTGGCGGGCGGGGGGCGGCTCTTCCTGCCGTCCTTGTTGGGTAACGGAGGCTGTTAGTAATAAAGTAAGCCAGGTGTACCTGCGCTAGTTTGGTCTCGCTCTTGGCGGGCGGGGGGCGGCTCTTCCTGCCGTCCTTGTTGGGTAACGGAGGCTGTTAGTAATAAAGTAAGCCAGGTGTACCTGCGCTAGTTTGGTCTCGCTCTTGGCGGGCGGGGGGCGGCTCTTCCTGCCGTCCTTGTTGGGTAACGGAGGCTGTTAGTAATAAAGTAAGCCAGGTGTACCTGCGCTAGTTTGGTCTCGCTCTTGGCGGGCGGGGGGCGGCTCTTCCTGCCGTCCTTGTTGGGTAACGGAGGCTGTTAGTAATAAAGTAAGCCAGGTGTACCTGCGCTAGTTTGGTCTCGCTCTTGGCGGGCGGGGGGCGGCTCTTCCTGCCGTCCTTGTTGGGTAACGGAGGCTGTTAGTAATAAAGTAAGCCAGGTGTACCTGCGCTAGTTTGGTCTCGCTCTTGGCGGGCGGGGGGCGGCTCTTCCTGCCGTCCTTGTTGGGTAACGGAGGCTGTTAGTAATAAAGTAAGCCAGGTGTACCTGCGCTAGTTTGGTCTCGCTCTTGGCGGGCGGGGGGCGGCTCTTCCTGCCGTCCTTGTTGGGTAACGGAGGCTGTTAGTAATAAAGTAAGCCAGGTGTACCTGCGCTAGTTTGGTCTCGCTCTTGGCGGGCGGGGGGCGGCTCTTCCTGCCGTCCTTGTTGGGTACAGGCGTCTTCTTCGCGTCGTGCTTCTTGCGCGCCTTGTCAGCCGCCGACTGTACGTGCGCCGCGCTCACTTCAGGCGGGTCAGTTGGAGGTTCTGAAATTAAATCAATCAAATATTCATCAATAGCTCATGCGTCCCTACAGAGGGGCTCGAGCCTACCCTGAATTAGGGCGCTTAGTCGACCACGCTGGCCCGACGGATTGGTCGACTTCACACACAACCTTTGAATTTCTTCGCAGAAGTGTGCAGGTTTCATCCCGATCCGTCCAGTAATAGGGTTGACTGTACCTAAATTTACCATATTTTATGAATTATTTTTAAAATATAGATTAGTAGCAGACGATTCGCGTAGAAAAAAACAGAATCGGTTGAAAAACTAATTTACAGTGATTTTTAAAGTTCAATATGTCTGTCGCTTTCAAAAACGAATTTTGTATGGAGATAATATGGCGTTACTAACAAATGACGTCACAAGTGGGTATGTGCCTCTCTGTCTAATCTTGAATTTCAAACCTTTATAACTCGGTCAATTTTAAAAATTCTTTTAGTGTTCTATAGCAGAAACTAAGAAGTTTGGAATCATAAAATAAAAAAGCAGCCAAGTGCGAGTCGGACTCGCCCATGAAGGGTTCCGTAGCAGCAAGTAACATAAAAGTTCTTGTAGTTTGATTTAATGAAAGGTAAATCGCGGTTCTTCTTCTTCATCGAGTGGGTTGTAAAGTCGACAACCGACCTCACAAACCCTAGTGTCAGTGTTATAGAGCCACCAAAGGCCAGGCTCGTGTAACGACTAGATAGTAGCCGCAGTTTACGATTTATGACGTATTAAAAAAAACTACTTACTGGATCTCGTTCAAACCAATTTTCGTTGGAAGTTTCCATGTACATCATATATTTTTTTTAGTTTTATCATTCTCTTATTTTAGAAGTTACAGGGGGACACACATTTTACCACTTTGGAAGTGTCTCTCGCGCAAACTATTCAGTTTAGAAAAAAATGGTATTAGAAACCTCAATATCATTTTTGAAGACCTATCCATAGACACCCCACACGTATGGGTTTGATGAAAAAAAAAATGAGTTTCAGTTCTATGTATGGGGAACCCCCAAAATTTATTGTTTTTTTTTCTATTTTTGTATGAAAATCTTAATGCGGTTCACAGAATACATCTACTTGCTAAGTTTCAACAGTATAGTTCTTATAGTTTCCGAAAAAAGTGGTTGTGACATACGGACGGACAGACATGACGAATCCATAAGGGTTCCGTTTTTTGCCATTTGGCTACGGAACCCTAAAAAAGTAGTCAAATACTCTATTTTTAGCCCCCGCCCCCCTATTCAAGCGTGATTCGGCAACAAACATCCAAACTTTCGCATTTATAATATTAGTAGAATTATCTGTCTGTACCTTGTATATCCTTATCCTTACCTTCTGTTTTGCTGTGTTGTGTTGTGTCTGTGTTTGTGTTTGTGTCTTCCGCGGGGGATTCCGATTCCGTTTCCGCTTCCGCCGGCCGCTCCGTCTTGTCATCTGGAAGTTACAGTCAATCAATCAATCAGCCTATTGCAGTCCACTGCTAGACGTAGGAAGTTACAGGAGAACTAGTTAATTTACGTAAAAACTACTAAACTTGGGTTACTATAGGATGAGCTCTGACAGATTACAATTTTAAAAGCTTTTTAATATTATTTCGTTGATTTATTAAGTAAAATTACATACTGTTTAATGATAAAATAATAGGTGAAGTAACTTTTTTTAAATATTGTAGCTATTATGGTTTTTAAACTGAATATTATTCAAAAAAGTTGTTCAACGTCGTATGAAAAATTTTGAAGCTGTCAGAACCCATCCTATAATAACCCGACTATATTAACGTTATAAAAAGATACCGAAGGGATTTCACCACAGAGAAATAAGGGAGAAGAGATGCCTTATCTCGTTTTCTGTATAGAACCAAGTGAAGCCACAAAGCGGGGGTGCGGGAGGGGTTACAGCCGTGCTGGTATTTAGGGGCCAGTAGTAGAACTCTGTATGCGTCGGTGTTCGAAAAAATTCTCCTACTCGACACTAGATGACAGAAGTAGTAAGCCTGTTTTAGCTAGGGCCGGACGTGGGCCGGACTAAGGCACCAGTAAAAATGGGGGTAATCTAATAAGGAATCTTTAAGATTTTCATTTTTTAATGCCGACTGATAGATGCTTCTAAGTAAAATGTCATAAAATTGTGTTACAAAATTTAAAATGGTCACATAAATGGCAGTGCAGAAACGGTCAGTGTTTAGCTGTAAAATAAACTAAAATCACCTAAACAAACTCTCATGATCAGTAGACAATCGCCAATCACTATTTTTGGTCTCTCTATAGATAAAGAAACCAAAAATTGAAAATGGTCTAAATTGTCAACATTATTTCAATAAAATTTCGATATAATACTATGCGGCTCTGATTAGTTATTTTTTAACTTAGACTGATGCAAATTTAATCGATCGAAAATCGATTTAGTAGATCTCAAGATTACTCCAGGTTGGTTAAATGCACGCTAACAACAAGTACACTCTATCAAGATATCATTATTTGGGCACATATCTTTGTTCTACACATAAGGATATAATTGAAACAATATACTTTGAAAACTATACTTTTGTAATTTAACAACCTTTGTGACCCCCCCGATATTATTTTTGGTCGGCCTGAGTAGGGCCCTTGTTTTTAACGGTAAAAGTTCTTCTACGTGGCGCTAGATGTCACTTAGTATAAATAATTTACTAGTCGCTGCATCGAACTTTCTAGAATAATAAAACAAATAAGTGTAAAACTAAAAATACTTACGAGTGAAAAGATAATCTATTTCCGTCTATTATACGTCGGTCGTCCGTATAGCTTTTGCACGAAATTATACAACACTTCATTTTGCACCGAAACACACATGAACGCGAATTTAAAAAAAAAATAACAATGAGTCTGCACGGGGCCGAGAACGAGTCAAACTGATTACAGCGCCCCTGGCGTGGAATATCAAGCACTATTGAGTTATGACGTCAGGACCACACTGATTGAAGCTAGACTACATTGCTTAGGGCACCTCTTCTCCCTTATTTCTCTGTGGATTTCACAGAGGACAACCTCCGTTTACACGCCTTACCGTATGGACTGCTGCATAAGAGCGTCGGTGGTCTAGTGGCTAGGGCCGCTGCCTCCCGTCCGGGAGACGCGGGTTCGATCCCCACCACGTACCAATGTGTTTTCGAATTTCGAATTCATTTGTATGTTTATTGACGAATGTAAGACGTCTCTTACGGTGAAGGAAAACATCGTGATGAAACCTGCACGCTCCTACGAAGAAATTCAAAGGTTGTGTAGTCGACCAACCCGCACTGGGCCAGCGTGATCGACTGAGGCCTAATCGCCCTAATTCAGGGTAGGCTCGAGCCCCGCGGTGGGGACCTATATGAGCTGTTGATGGATTGCATTATGACGTACCTGCGTTGGGCCTCTTCGTGGGGACGAACTCGGCAGCGAGAGGGTTGAGCGTCGACCGGGACACCGTCTCTTCCAAAGACAGGGACGTACCGTTACTCGTCCTAGGGACCAAACAACAACGTATTAACATCATTATAAGCGTCACTTGTATTATTTACTTTCTCATTACATAACAGGATCTATAAACAACCAATTTATTAGTATCCAGAGGGGAGCCTGGTGATATGTCATGTTTTGAGCTATCGATACTATCGCTCCTATAGATAGGGTAGACTTTTTATCGATAGTTGTGAATGTGTTATTTTTATCGATAGTTGGCCAACACTAGCGAGACTCACGTGGGATGGTCGGGGCTTCCCGCAGGCCTGTGCTTCTCTCTCTCTATTCGTCTATGAGCAACAATACTGCCAATAGTGCTGTTCTGAGCTATCGCTCCTATCGATAGGGTAGAATTTTTATCGATAGTTGACCAACACTAGTGTTATATTTATCGATAGATTTGGCCAACATTATATACCTTGTTTCCGATAACCTATAAAAATATTTCATAGGACACATTTCCAAACACATGTCAATCTCGATTAGCTGACAAGTGTGAATCATGAATAACTTTTTTCTGCCATACATATTTTTGTCTTTTATAGTGTATTTGAAATGAAGTATAGTGTTATATTGTATTTATCGATAGTTGGCCAACACTAGTGTTATATTTATCGATAGATTTGGCCAACATTACTGTTATTTTCATTGATAGTTGGCCAACACTGATGTTATATTTATCGATAGATTTGGTCAACATTATACCCTGTTTCAGATAACATTGGAAAATCTTTCATTTTATTTTACTATTAGCTGATAAGTGTGAATCATGAATAACCTTTTTTCTGCCATAAATATTTTTTGTCTTTTTCCAATGTTATTTAAAATGAAGTAGTGTTACATTTCCCGCCGTGTGATGACGGCAGAGTATTCTACATTAGTCACCAACCCCTACTCTTCCCGTGGGTGTCGTAAGAGGCGACTTAGGGACTACACATTGAACAGGGAACGGGCAGCAGCGCTCTCTGATACAGTAACCTTTTAATCTGCGATCTCCAACCCGCTTGCCAAGCGTGGAGATTATGGCAAAACCAAACAGTGGAGGAGGCTCAGAGTCCAGCAGTGGACTGTAACGGGCCGTTGATGAGTGTTATATTTATCGATAGACTCACGTGGGATGGTCGTGGCTGCCCGCCGGCCTGTGCCTCTCTCTCTGTTCGTCCTCCAACATCGCTTCTATACATTGCTCCATTAAAGCTTCTTCTTCTAACTGTTGCATAACCTGCAAGAGATAAAAGAACACGTTTCATTGACCGAGCGAGCGAAGCGTCTCTGTTTCAGCTTGGCCAAATTTGCTTTTGTATGTCCATCTGTTTGTTTATTTGTTTGTTTCACTCTACAGGTCGCGTTTCTAAACCGATTCTCGTGAAATTTTGTGAGCGGGTTCGATAAATTAATCGTTTTTTTTTGTCAGTATTTGGAAATTTTAAATAATGACGGAGTTATGGGGGTTGCCAGCTTACAAGGTCTACCGCTGAGGCTGTTTTCCTCTATAGGTCACATTTCTTAACCAATAAAATAAGATAAAATAAAATGAAGTTAAAAAATATTAAAAATCAAGGGGTCGGGGATGTTTGTGGAGAAATAATAAAAATAAATATGAAAAGATATACAGACTCGCGAGGTCTACTGCTCACAGAGCCACTAGTTATATATAACCATGTTTATTGAATGAATGAATGAACTTTATTGCACACAGACACAAACAGAATACAATATTAAAGTAGAATTATGTACAATTGGCGGCCTTATTGCTAAGGTAGCAATTTCCTCCAGGCAACCAGATAATAAGAGAGACAATTACTTATTAGAAAGATGCGGGTCTGTGCACTTATTTTAAGCTGATACTTAAACTTACTAGCTTACTATACACTATAAACACATAAATAACATATTATAAATATACCCATATTATAAACTACATAAATACTTTACACATATAAATACAAAAACCATACCAATACAATTACACTTTTAAGAATCACTTCTTACAATTTCTACATAAGAATATTAATTAATAGGGAATATGCATAAAAAAATATTAGTTTTTTTCATAGTTCATCTGAAAGTATACAAAAATAGAATACTGACAGTCAAAACAATCGAAATTGATCGAAAAACAAACTAGATACAACACCAGAATCGAAATTGATCGAAAATCAAACTAGATACAACATTATTAAACAAATATATGTCCCTCTTTTCATCGGATGGCGGATGGATCGGTGGCGGATGTATGGCCCGCGTGACCAATGACGTCAATGGTCATGTCGGACCTGTCTAACCGTCAACTTTGAAGCCTTATAACTTTGTTTCTGAGCAAGATATTTGAAAAAATATTTTTTGTGTTTATCTGGAACTTGAAAATTTCGATTAATGAATTTAAAAAAACGTGCATATTCCCTATTAGGCAAAGTTCCGACGAGATCTGTCCGTAACCCACAACTCTTCAATGTTGCCTCCACTAATAACAATGTATCCCGTAATAGTCCATTATTAAGAATGTGTTCAAGTTATAACGACGTCTTTGCTCACTTGGATATTTTTCATTGTAGTCTCGCAAATTATATTAATAAAAAATAACTGTATTTCCATTTCCATTTCTTTATGTAGCTCGTTTGCATGATATATTATTTCTTATTGGCCTCGATTCGGGATGTCACGCTCTAATCCTTAATTTAAGTTAGAACGTCCTTTTTACCTTTTAAAGATTGAAAAGGGACAGGAGATGGCCATCCTAATATTAAAGCTGTCAAACATCGAATTTGAACCTTATGTTATGGCCGTGTCGATTGCACTATTTTAGAGAGCACTTAAAACATGCGACTTAAAAATCTCTTAAACTGACAGCTATGCCCTTATTTTAGGTTATCATTCGTTCAAATGAATATCATTCGTTCAAATGAATATCATTCGTTCAATTGAATATCATTCGTTCATCACCTCTCTTTCATTGGTCATAAAAACGAAAAGGATAGCTGGATTTTAAAATTAGAATTAGAGCATGACATCCCGAATCGAGGCCATTGTGTTTTGTTTTGTACCAATTTTTTTGTTTGTTAAGAACATGGAGTGTTGTGTACAATTATTATAGGATTGCAGATTTATATCGATACTCTAAGTGTGATGTGATATATGTTATATTATTATTCTGTTATTGTACATAAAGAACAATTTACAAACGCCACTGGTCCCCACACTATTATGTTGCGGGAAACCAGGCTCTTTCCTTTCGCTTTTAAACAATTCAGAAAAAAAAAATAACAGAAAAATTAACGAGTCAAAGAAACAAAACAAGCTTTCCTTGTCCTTGGTATTTGTTAGTTTTAACGGCGAAAAATGATTTGTATAAATTTTAATTCGAATAAAATATTGTAGATTTTATCGATTTTTAAGAAAAAAATATTGTCATCCCTATTCCGCCAGCACCCTACACTGACCTAAGGTCCCTTTCAATAGAATCCGGCAATAATGTAAACACTATATTTTTTGACACTAACTTTCCAAAGACAAACAAGGCTTTTATGAGTAAAAAATTAATATGGCAGTTCTACAAATTATTGAAAGTTTTGTCGTCCGAGTATTTTTTAATAACTATCATATAGAAGTGAATAGGGGGCGAAATTATTGTAAGAAGAATTTATGGTTCCTTGGAATGTGAAATTTGATCTATATGGTTTGTTTACATTGTTCCCAGATTGTATTGAAAGGGACTGCACACTAAAATTGACACTATTTACGGATTTTATACCACCGTAATATTTAATACCATTACCTCGATATTTCGGAACGGTTGCACGCTCCATGGTCACGAGTAGACACGACTAGTGCTACCGCTTGCCGTAAGGTCCGTAAGTGCGACAGAGAGCGCAACAGGCGGCATCCCGTTTCTACATACCTCACGGGCAGCGAGTCTTTAAGTATAAAACATACTATAAGCCGGGGAAGGCCAAGGCGTACGTTTCACGACCAGATCGGGGATGTACTTAAAAAAGGCCAGGTCAGGAGTACCCTAAACCGACGAGCGTGCATGAAGAGGTTGATGAATGTGAATGAAGCGAAAGAAGTATGTCTGGATCGTAGCAAGTGGAAGGAAGCGGTCTCTGCCTACCCCTCCGGGAAAAAGGCGTGACTTTATGTATGTATGTATAAGCCGTGCAGATAAAGAATAGATCTGAAAATGGCGGCGGGTACTTATGGTACGGTTGGCAAAACAAGTTCTTAAAAATCGATTTTTATTTTTTCTACTGGTATTTTTTGTTATTAATTATTCTTGTTTTATTATTATGATATAAAACGGGACGGGACGGGTTTATTATTATTAATTAATGATACTAATAATAATGTCAAAAAATATTAATGAAATAAATAAGGAGCAAGGGTAAATATAAGAAAAAACAACATGGGATAAGTTTATAATTATTTATTTTACATTATTATGATGTACGATTACCGGAAGAACGTCATCAACATCAATGTGATTTTTGTTTTTTTTTTTTTTGCAGCGCGTTCTTCACTGTGTGAGTATAGACAGCGATAGATTGTGAGCGAGATAGCATGCGAGCGGACGCCATTTTCAGATCTATTCTTTATCTGGGTTTACTGACCTGTTTGTCAAACTCCTCCTCATGCTCCATCCACATGTAGTCGGCGAAGTCGTCGGGCGGAGGCCCCTGTGCGTACCCCGCCGCCCCCGCGCCCACCCCGCCCCCCGCGGGGCCGTAGTACGCGCCTGCCATCACGTAGCCTGCAGACAATGATGGAGTAGGGTCTATGAGATTTCTGCACACAAGCGCCACTATGTTTTATTAAGAGGTAGTAGGTTTTTTATTTTTTGGAGAATTTTTGATATGATTTAATTGTTATTGACTGATTTTTGATAAGATTTTAAAAAATGTTGACATTGATATTTATTGATTACCTTGTATTTAGTATTATGATTTCATGATTTACTTTATTTGCATGTTATTTTATTTTATTTGTATTTTATTCTTTTTTTTTTACAAACTTTCGAATACAAATAATTTTGTTTGCGAAATAAATAAACTGAAACTGAAACAATATCAGAAATTGGTTTGGTATTCGTTTTAATAGGGAATATGCATAAAAAAATATTCGTTTTTAACATAGTTCATCTGAAAGTAAAACAAACTAGATACAACATTATTAAACAAATATATGTCCCTCTTTTCATCGGATGGCGGATGGATCGGTGCCGGATGTATGGCCCGCGTGACCAATGACGTCAATGGTCATGTCGGACCTGTCTAACCATCATCGAAATTGATCGAAAAACAAACTAGATAAAACATTTTTAAACAAATATTATGTCCCTCTTAAGAAAACAAAATTTTGTATGGCAGAATGGCCCGCGTGACATATGACGTCACATGTCACGTCGGGCCTCTCTGTCTAACATCAACTTTGAAGCCTTATTTTTTGTGTTTATTTGGAACTTGCAAATATTTCGTTTAATGAATTTTAAAAAATACCCCACCCTATTAGTGACCAAAGTTCAGAATTTGTTTGATTAGAAATATAAAAATTAGTAGCAGACGATTTGCGAAGAAAAGAACAAAATCGGTTGGAAAAGAAATTCACAGTAATTTTTTAAAGTTTCAATATGTCTCATCTCTTTCTTAACACTATTCTGTATGGAGAATGTATAGTGCTACTGATCTGTGACGTCACTGGTTTGCCTCTCTGTCTAATCATGAATTTCAAACCTTTTTTTTGGTCAATTTTATAGGCAGGGTAAAATTTATTTTACTGTTTGATAGAAGGGGGCCGTTTCACAAAGCTACAAGTTACAAATTACAAGTACAATTTGATGTACTTTGCGTAGACAATGAGGTAAAACGATAAG
Source organism: Carpatolechia fugitivella (assembly GCA_951230895.1). Classification (NCBI taxonomy): domain Eukaryota; kingdom Metazoa; phylum Arthropoda; class Insecta; order Lepidoptera; family Gelechiidae; genus Carpatolechia; species Carpatolechia fugitivella. The sequence goes on from OX579672.1 coordinate 7,829,038, forward strand.
GGCTTGCAGTTTTGGCGAATTGGCTACGCAATGAATATCAAATTGTAACTTGTTACTAGTAAATTGTTGCTTCGTGAAACGAGGCCCAGGAAGTCATTTTAGATAAATAAAATTTTATATAATCATTTATATAATCATAATCATTAAAAATTTTATATAATAGTTAAAAGTCACTCAGGCTGATGTAAGGATTCCAACGATACCCCATACATACAAATCTGTTCAGGTATTTAGTTATGGTGGAATAAAGAAACTCATATGTCACCGTAAGGTTGTGAACGCCGTTAGTTTATAATCTTACTCGCGATATTATAAACTTACGGAAAATTGTGAACTGAAACCAACCATTTACAATTTAACGTATTATTTCTCGTTAGTTTATAATCTTACGATATTCACCCGTAAAATTGTGAACTGATTAAAAATTGGCATGCGACGGAACGCACCTTGCACGCTGATTGGTTAAATGTTTGACGTGTCCAGCGCGGCTATTCTTGGCTGTCATTCTGTAGGTAGCTACTGCCAAAACCGACCAATCAGGAACACGGTTCACAATTTTACGGGTGAACATCGTAAGATTATAAACTAACGAGAAATAATACGTTAAATTGTAAATAGTTGGTATCAGTTCACAATTTTCCGTAAGTTTATAATATCGCGAGTAAGATTATAAACTAACGGCGCTCGCAATCTTACGGTGACATATATATGTTTATATGAGTTACAGCCCATATACGTCTATATGGGCTGTTGATGACAGTAATACTTTATGTCAGACTGAGCTGACGACATGTCCATGCAATGACAATTTCAACAGCCGGTGCCATCGGCCATGCCTTTCGGAGTGCGAATATCAGGTGAGGCTATCAGTTCTTCTCCACAGATGCCGCCATTGTGTTAGTGAACTCACCCAAAAATATGTAATGACGGATCTAAGTGATGTAATAACATCCTATGGAAATAAATGACTTTGACTTTGAGGCTTACCGGACACGTGTCCCCTGGGTATGTGTAGCGGGTACACGGGCCTGTGGAGCCCTGCGTCGCCGCTACCAACCACGCCGCCGCCGACACCGCTGTCGATAATCACGCCGTTTGGCTGAAATCACCACAACACAATATTGATAAAGACATAAGTTCTTTATGCTTTGATCAACAATAGGGGATCGGACTACTTTTTTTTTATTTTATAAATCCAAACTTCTTAGTTTCTGCTATCGAACACTAAAAGTATCTTTAAAATTGACCGAGTTATAAAGGTTTGAAATTCAAGATTAGACAGAGAGGCACATAACGCCATATAATCTCCATACAAAAAATCGTTTTTGAAAGAGACAGACATATTTAAACTTTAAAAAATCACTGTAAATTCGTTTTTCAACCGATTCCGTTTTTTTCTTTGCAAATCGTCTGCTACTAATCTGTATTTTAAAAATAATTCATAAAATATGGTGAACAGTCCGATCCCCTATTACAACTATAACGGGTCGCATACAATATCAAAGCTAAATGCTGTCTCTGTCAATATATACATATACAGTTACATTTGTTTATTAACCAACCGAGACAAATTTATGCTTGCTGAACGACATAAACAACAGCTGCCAATTATAATTGAGGCCATAAATTTTGCAATTCTTTGGTTGGTAACTTTGTCGAAGGAGTTATCTAAATCCTAATGCTTAGTGTTGTGGAGTTTGTAACATATTGCTTCTGTACTACTCATTTGTTATTTAATATGTGGATAGTGTGATAACTTAAGTTCTAGATTTACTTACTAAAATTTTAACACTTTGTGCACTGCTATTCCGAATAAGATAAATAAATAAATAAGCTTTGATTTGCTACCTAATCCTAGCATCAGTTCTATAGAACCAACAAAAGCTACTGATGTGGCTCTATGCATGTATTGATGGGATATCTCCTTCCGAGGAGCACAATATGCAAAAGATTCAACGCATGTGGAGTTTCTTTGGTGAGTTCTTCTCCACGGAGTCCGCACATTGAATAGTGAACTCACCCAAAAAAATGTAATGACAAAACTAAGATATATTGATACATTTTGGCACCTTACTTATCTTATACTTTGTAAGTTATTTCTAAGGTGGGTATTTTGATTTACAAATACAAATACAAAAAACTTTATTGATCCCATAATTTCTTATAAACAAGTCATTGGGAGCCTTCTTTTAAGCACTTTAATATAGTGCCTGTGACAGAAGAACTGATTAATATTATTTTATGTCTTGCTACCTAACATATTAAAGTCGTGCTGAATATTTCAGTTGTTTCTTTATAATTTCGGGGCATAAAATAAAGTATTCATTTAATTACATGTGTTACTAACCTGCCACTGTCCATTTTCCTCATTGCCATAGTAAGCACCAACATTCGCTGATGTCTCGGGTATTTTCATGCTTGCTATATTGCACCGCTCCAACTCTCTTCCATAAAACAAATACTGGTTCTACACCGACACTGACTTTACTTATTTTAAACGAAAATTCAACAATCTTTTTTTTTTTCTTTTCACTTTTTTAACTGAACTATTTAAATAAAAATACTGGCTATTTTTTGAGCTTAGAGAGATATTACAACTAAATTAGTCTAAATGTTTATGTGTTTTTCTGTGAGCACTGTAGAGATATAAAAGTGTTGTGTGTGACTGTTTCTGACTATCTTCATTTCTGGAGTTCTCGGCAGCTGAAAGAAGAAAAAAAATATTTTAGAACATGATTTTATAGTAAACTAGCTGACCCAACAGACGTTGTCCTGCCATTTTTTCCTACACCTACCCTACCCATATTTTTTTACCGTTTAAACCTTCCCTGGACTTCCACGAATATTTCAAGACTAAAATTAGCCAAATCAGTTCAGCCGTTCGAGTTTTAGCGAGACTAACGAACCGCAATTCATTCATTATTATAGATAATGATCACAAATAGAACATGCTTGTTTAAAACATCAGGCAATGACACACTTTTATTTATGGTGCTGGTTGTGAGGGCAATGACCAACCTCACAAGCCTTATATGCCCTTGTTATTGAGCCACTAAAGGCCTGTGACATGGCTTGCGTAAAGAGTATTTACATAGATAAATGGCCAGGATCATGTGTTAAATAGCCCGGGAATATCTGCTGCCTGGGATGCTCGGGGTCATGGATTTCAAGACACGGGCGTATGCCAAAATTTCTTGACTATACGTGTTACAAAAAATACCAAAAAAAATAATATTCTTCATCACAGGCATTTAATCAAAATTTTCCCATCTCTAGTGTCATTTGACACCTAAAATCTAAAATATTTATGACCTAAAATATTTATTTAATTATTTCATTAATTTATTATTTCATAACAATGATTTAACAAAGCTTTTTAGGGTTCCGTAGCCAAATGGCAAAAAACGGAACTCTTATGGATTCGTCATGTCTGTCTGTCTGTCTGTCTGTCCGTCCGTATGTCACAGCCACTTTTTTCGGAAACTATAAGAACTATACTGTTGAAACTTGGCAAGTAGATGTATTCTGTGAACCGCATTAAGATTTTCATACAAAAATAGAAAAAGAACAATAAATTTTTGGGGTTCCCCATACATAGAACTGAAACTCAAAATTTTTTTTCATCGAACCCATACGTGTGGGGTGTCTATGGATAGGTCTTCAAAAATGATATTGAGGTTTCTAATACCATTTTTTTCTAAACTTGCGCGAGAGACACTTCCAAAGTGGTAAAATGTGTGTCCCCCCCCTGTAACTTCTAAAATGGAAACTTCCAACGAAAATTGGTTTGAACGAGAACCAGTAAGTAATTTTTTTTTAATACGTCATAAATCGTAATCCGTAAACCACGGCTACTATCTAGTCGTTACACGAGCCAAGTCAGCGCCAAACTTGCTGCTACGGAACCCTTCATGAGCGAGTCCGACTCGCACTTGGCCGCTTTTTTAAGTTATTTGTAGTTTTTTCATTTTGAAATTAATTGTTCTAATGTGAATGTTTATGGTACAAGTAGTACGTAAACATTTTTAACCGTAGAGGTAAAAATAGGCACATCGACCTAAAATTACATATCTGGTCCGAATATTCTTTGACACAGCTGATCACTAGAGACGGGAAAATTTTAATTAAATGCCTTTGATAAAAATATTATTTTTTTTGGTATTTTTTGTAACACGTATAGAAATACAAAAAGACACGGCCCGCAACTTAAACCTGGAAATCCTCCAACGCTTTCAAAACATCCTCAATTCACCATCCTCTCGTATCTTGATGCAAAAACAATAATAGAGGAAGCAAACCTAGCATCAAAACGCTACATGGCAGTCGCTCTGACAGAAACACACCACAAATTGCTCTGGCACTAATTGCAATGGCCATGATTCACACAGCCATGCTCTAATTCTTAATTAAAGTTCATCAGTTCTTTTCATCTTTTAAAGATTAAAAAGGGACAGGAGATGGCCATCCTAACATTGGAGCTGTCAAACATTGAATTTGAACCTTACAGACACGTTGATTGCACAATTTTAGAGAGCATGTAAAACAACCGACTTAAGAATCTCTTAATCTGACAGCTATGCCCTTATTTTGGTTATCGTTCATTCAAAATAATATCATTCATTCGTCTGAATTCATCACCTCTTTTTCATTGTGTGCCCACAAAACATGCCTTCTCCACTAGATTTTTTGTTTTCCTAGGACCACTACTTTACAATAGATTAAATGCTAAGTTGGATTTTATTCTTGCATCTATGGTAAAAGTAAACAAATTCTCCAAGAAGCCCTTTTGAATATGTCCTTACGAAGACACATAGAAGTTATTGTTAGTCTTGAAATGATTGTTTTGTTTTATGTATCAAATTTTATATAGGTATTTTGTACTTTTTACATAATGCCCTCTAATTTTGTCTATAAGTATACTAATTTTGGAATCTAACTTTTGTGATTTGTTATTATTTATTTTAATTGTGAGATTGTTAATTAAGACCAATCGTTTTCGCCTGAAGCACAGGAATCTTCCTAGTTCAGGCATATGTTTTATTGTATCCCTATTGGAATGTTTAGTTGATAACTAGTATTACATTGTAAAATAAGTTTCTCAATAAATTAATATTATTATTATTATTATTGGTCATAAAAACGAACAGGATAGCTGGATTTTAAAATTAGAATTAGAAGATGACTTCCCGAATCAAGGCCAATATACGAAAAGAAGATTTTTTCTTCTGTTTGCTTACATCGTGCATGTTGTCGTTACCTGTAACTGGAGTAGCATTTAGCTTTTCATTTGTGTTATAGTTTATGTGGTATTTAATGTATACTCTGTTGGTAACCTAATAAATAAAATAAAATAAAACAAAATAAAGACTAAAAAGGCACAACATTGACGAACTACCGGAAAGACGGCGACCGCTGTCAGTCAGATAAATAAGAGAAGAGCCCTCCAATGGGAGGAGCCGTCTCACACGCCACATCTGCTCACAGAAATTCTGCTTATAGTGATAGCACTGATAGCAGGAAGAAAACAAGAAAAGAAAAAGACTTCATCTTCTACACAAATCTTAGTTTTTACAAAAACCTTGTACAAAGTAAGCTTTGTTTATGTTTGGCGATTTGATATTAGAATGGGTGATATTCATATTTTTGTCATCCCATTGTGTTTACCTAGTGCCTGGATGTTGTTTATCTATAGCTGTCTGATTTCAGTTCCTTGTCTGTCTTGTTTTGGGTCAAATGGTATGCAAGATCCACACACATTTATTTATTAATAAGTGTGCATTGCATTATGAAGTATCATAGTGAAAGAGTTGAAGCTCTGTTGATCAGATGCTGGGTAGACAAACATGTGTGCTGCAACTCTAGGTTCTGCTCAGCCTTTTAGATATCAGTGTTTGAGTCTTCCATGAGTGTTTACACAAATATAAATGTGATAATACAAATAGGAAATATTCATTGTGTATACTTTAAGTACCTACTAAGCATAAAAACAGTTATTGAAGATGTGTTGTTATAAGATTGTATTTCTTAGAAAACTGATAACAACCTATTACCCGTCTTTACATATTCTGATAGCCGATACCTACGCTGATAACATCAGAATATAACAAGGAACATGTGAACAAATTCAATGTGCCTTCAGATATTCAACTAACTTAGCAACCGCCAAAATGCAGTCGAGAAACAAGGATGAACACAAACTAATTGATTTGCTTCGAGCGACAAAAAACCATATCTAGTCTTTTAAAATTCGAACAAGGAACAAAACCGCTAGCCAGCTAAGCCTAAAATAGATCACCTACATTTGAAAATAATAAACTGACCGAGCGTCCACGCAAGAGTTTTAGAACAATGTTCGCCGACACTCGCACGAAGGGTAAAGTCCAAGATAATACGTTCCACTGCACTGTACATAAAGCAATTTGCAGAAAAATTTAAACATTATTTTCTAGCACGTGTTGTGCTTGCTACGTCCTACGTAACGGAGACGGAAACCAAAATACTTACATATTTAATGCATTCCTAGTGCTTTCCATACGTTGAACTAGCGGACGACGTGCCTAAAACCCTTTATGTTGATTTTAACACACAATTAACTAGAAAAAGAGCACTATAACCTCCAATTTCACAATTTTCCACACAGAACGATCAGCCAGCCTTCGTGGCGCAAATGGCGACCGCAGCGAAGTTCGTCCAGAAACCGGGGATCCGGAATACAAGAAAAAATAAACTTACTTCATGTCAATGTAAATACCGGCTTTTTCTAAAAATATGTGTTTATTGGGTAAAAATGCGTAAAATAAACTGAAAATTACCTTTCTAAGAGACAATCATACTCTTGTAAATTTAGGTGAGCCAAAATAGGTGTCAAAAGTCAATTTTGTTCTTTATTCAAAACAAATTTATATGGCTACCAACTTGTTTATGGACAACAATCAATCAAAAGACTGATTGAGCAATACAGAATACTACATAAAAAAAAATAACCACACGTTGCGTTGCTTGCTTTGGCTGTATTCCGAATCAGATTTCACGGCTCAAAGTACTGACAGCGATTACTCGCGTACCGATTCAGAAATCGCGATAATACGGCTCATGAGCGAAATCAAAACGGAACGGCCTCACCAAGGGGGTGTAATATCTCAGCTCCTACTGAACCGATTTCGTTGAAACTTTGTATACGAGATAAACAATTTACTAACAATTTTTTGACATATAAATCATAATGATAGAGCCAGTCTATCTTGGTGAGGCTGCTAGGTTGACGTCGATCTAGAAGCCTCAGTAAGATACTCAAATATCTTCTGAAATACAATCAAACTTTTTCTGAAACTTATAAACAAATTTAAACCTATTCCTAACAATTTTTTGACATGGTTAAAACCATCAAAATCGATGGTGAGGCTGCTAACTCAACGCAAACCGTTTGAGCGCGCTGAAACTGCTTATAACTCAGTCTTGCCAGATGTTGATTACCGTACCAAAACTGGCAAAATTCTAAATTATTATACGTATTAAAAAAGTATCGTACAGCTGTGAAAACAGCACTTTTCGCATGGCTAGTACCCAAAATAAGAAAAGGTATGCGAATTTTTAAAAATGGAGATGTAAATAGGCACATGAAATAAAAAAATACAAAAAGATAGAAATACAAATACAAATATATTTATTTGTGAAAATGGGTTTACAAAAAGGTGTTACAATTAAGATCAAAGAACCTCCAAATTCTACCAAAAACAATTGGCGTACAAACATATGTAATAAGTACATTTTCTTTTAACTATAATATTTTTTCTTATATTTTATTAAAAAGGAAATCATTTATACTATAGTAACATTTATTGACTAGCAGTTTATATAATTTGTTTTTAAACTCTGGTAACTCTAAGTTTTTGATGTGTTCTGGCAAATTATTAAAAATTTTAGGTATCATGCAGAGTACACTATTATACATGAAGGCAGTATTTGCAGTGCGAAGACAAAGACGAGATTTGTATCTTAAATTTATATTATGTTTTTCCGAAACTTTTTCAAATAATTGAACATTACTTTAGCATACACAGATATTTCAAAAATATATAGGGACGGAAGTGTTAAAATTTTTAGATTTTTAAAATATGGTTTGCAGCTGTCTGTCATCTGTAGGCCAGACATACTCCGGATGCAGCGTTTTTGAGCTTTGAATACAGTTTCCTTATTACAACAGTTTCCCCAAAAGAGTATTCCGTATCTTAAGTGTGACATTACTAAACCATGAAATGCAGTTAACACAGTTTTGCGGTTGACTACTTTGGCTAATTCGTAGAGGGCATATGAAGACTTACTTAATTTTTTACACAGATCTTCTGTATGTGGTTTCCATGTCAGTTGTTTATCTATTGTTAGGCCTAAAAACTTTGTGTGATCTATTTCTGCAATTTCTTTATTTAAATATTTAATATTAACATTATCTTTATTTTCTTTACGTATATAAAAGTGAATTGCTTTAGTTTTATCTAAATTTGCTGTTAAATTATTGTATTATTATTATAAATTTATAATAAATTTATTATAAATTATTGCTGTTAAAAGAATGTTTGATATTTATATTTATATTTTATCAGATTGCCTATGATATTATCTTATGTATGTATGTGCCTGAGTCAAAACTATCGTAATATAAACATAACCTACTCGATACTTTTACTATCGAACATCTGGCAATCCTAACCTACTAAACAGGTTGATTTAAAATATTTCAGTAATTTATCTCCATTTCATAATTGAATAACGTGTTTTTAATTTTGTTCAACCAAGTAAATATAAGACATATTACGTTTTGGGTACTTAAAGTGATGTCAGCGCAAATCGGAACGCGGCCAATAATTCAGAACGCAATTACGGAAAAGCAAAAAACGTATGAGTTTTCTGACAGTAATATTTGAGTAATATTCGGAACGCGATTACGGGTGCTTTAATCGATTTCAGCGCGTCTCGGAACGCAGGGCTCTAGCCCAATCAATGTTTTGACTTTTGTTAGTTACTTTACTTTTTTCTCGTTTGTTTGTATTTGAACACTACATTCACTACATAACCTATTTAAAAATGAGTGCTCCGTACACGGCGCTCGAGAAACCTTTAAGTGAGCAATCCATGCTGTGCAGAGGATGTCTCGCCGGGTCCGGGGAAATGAAGAACATGTTCGAATGGGATTTGGCTGAAGACTTCTTCCAATGCACCAACATCCAAGTATGTTGACGATTTTTTTATTTTTTTAGGGGTTTTTGGTCAGAGGGTCGCCATGAATCTAAATAATACACATGTTGGTTAAATAACGCAGAATATAATAGAAAAGAAGAAAAACATTTATGGAACATAGTACATAACACACAACAAAGAGACATTTTATTTATTTATTTAATTTTTTATAACAAAGTCTACAGCTATCATAAAAAACCAATATCAATAATATTTTCTGTTATGTAAAAAATCTGCCCATGAAAAACAACTTTAATTCCACAACTTTTAAAAATGTTAAAAATTATTTGAACTTTCATACAATCTGATTGACTGACCAAGACAATTTGATTACGAGTGATATCATGTTATTCATCTAATCATCATCATCATCATCATCAGCCAATGAAGGGCTGACGTACAAGCCGAGAGGCTTTTGTGTTATTTTGCTAACATACTGTATAACCCGTGTAATATATGGGCACGTTTTAATTTTTGCTTTGTTTAAAAATACCTATAAAAATATTTGATACTTAATTTTTTTCAGTTGCAACAATCTGATGGCACGTCAGAACTTCTCTGTGTGAGCTGTGAAGAATTACTTGCTACTTGTAAAAGGTTCAGAATGCAGTGCCAAAATTCAGATCTGTTGATATGCAGCATGGATAAGGTAATTTATCTACCACCTACAGCATTTTCCCTCCAAGTGCCCTCTTTTAATCATTATCATCATCGTGTGGAGTGATTGTCGACAACCTACCTCACAAACAATGGCATCAGTGCCCCAAAGGCCACTGACTTGGCTTGTGTAATGACTAGATAGTAGCCGGGACCAACGGCTTAACATGCTTTCCGAAGCACGGAATAATCTTTCTTTGCGGACAATCAGGTGATTCAGCCTGCAATGTCCCAACCAAACTGGGGAAAGTCTCACAAAGAGATTTTTGCTTGACAGTGTCCCCACCGGGAATCGAACCCGGAACCTCCGTAATGGGCGTCAGAATCTCGACCACTCGGCCACAGAGGTTGCCCTCTTTCAATAATAATAATAAGCCCATTATTCCAAATTTTCATGATAAGTGAGATCTCTTTGTTCGGTGTGCCTGTTGGCAAAGGCTTCCTCCAAATCTTCCACTGCTTTAAGTCTCGAGCAACTCTTCTCCAAAGTGGTCCTGCTGTTAATTTTAAGAAAATAAATTGAATTTAATTATTTCATCTTTACACCTCATGTGTTGTCTTCCACTCCTCGTCAACCCATCTCTAGGATACCACTCTATAACTTTACTGCTCCATTTTCTCTCCATAATCATGTGACTTTTAGAATAGATCTAATTTATTTGCTTTCAATTTTTTCAGGGAAATCCTGCCCTTGCAGCCCAGAAGCAGGAAAACACACCAGAAAATAAAATATCATGCGTTCTGTGTGATAAAAAACTCATTATTATGATTACAGCACCTAACATGGAGGCCAAGATATACCTCTCATGTCCATACTGCACTGAAAGTTACATAAAACAAAAAGATTTAATGCTGCACCTTGTAAAGAAACACCATATAAATGATAAGGATTACTTTATAGAACTTCAGTACTACTGCTCTGTATCAAAATGCCCTTACTTTATAAATGCAGGTAAAAACAAATTCTTTCACGGTAGAAAGTTTTTGAACCAGCACATAGCCAAAGTTCACATGAGCAAAATAATTCAATGTTTTGATTGCAATAAGACTTTTGCAACGGAATCACAATTCAAATCACATTCAAAGTCTTGTAACATAATATTCTTGTGTCAAATCTGCAAATCTACATATAACACAAATGAGAGATTACTTGTCCATCTAAAGAGGAAGCATCCCGAAAAGCATAAACAGTACAAAGATGAAAAGAAGATGCTCAAAAGAAAATCGTGTACAATAACTGAACCTAAAAAGGCAAAAAATGAGGAACTTTTCACAGAATATGTATGTGATAGTCCAAGAAGGTCATTTGCTACACAGACCGCTGAAGATCATATAAAAAATGATGTAACATTACCTTCTTGGCAGACAAAAAATGACAATTATGAAACCAAAACCGATGAGATATCCACACAGACAGTCTTTGAAGATTTATTGTCACTGAAATCACAGGCAAGTGAGGACGAGTCAATATTTTTCCCTGAAACCGTATCCCTTTCTGATATTCAAACTCAAACGTTCCCATTAGAGTTTGGACTGAGCCGGTCTAATAAGGAAACTTTAACCGAAGCCTTATCTCCAGATCTGAGCATTAAAGAGACACAGACATGCTACTGCCTGTATGATTCTCCGAAACCTAACTACCGGCTCTTTGACAGTGTAACATCAAGTCCTTGCAGTTTGACAACAACGGAGACTCAAACCCACGAAGTCAAGTCTTCAGTCAAGTCCGATGTGCTGCTTGGTTTCAATTCCGCTGAGACACAAACCAGCTTTGAAGATAATAAACAGAAAGATAGTTTCTGATATTGGTATGACTTTTAGTTAAGCTCTGAGAGATTTTTATTGAAACAAACTGTCGCTATCATCTTTATTATTATTTCACTAAACAGGTTTTTATAAAATGGCTTCTGTCATTAAGGTCCGGGTTGAAGAATTCACATATCTTGGTTAGGGTTACCATTCGTCTGGATTTGTTTGGACTTTTTTTAGTCTTTTAAAGTTCGGATGTTGTGTGGGTATTAAGAGGGAAAATATTTTCTGACAGCTCTTACGGCGGTAGATGGCGCTGATTAATTGTGGTTCAAGATTTAAAATGTTCTAAAAATTATTTTTTTGTCTGACCTGCGAGAGCGAGTCTTGTGAGCGCCATCTATTGAGCTTCTTGGAACTATTTTTTTTTATTAGCTGTCTGAAAAGGTAGCCATACATGCCTATGTAACTACCTTTGTATTCTTCTTGGAACAGATATAGGCAAGCCGATTTGTTCCCACGATATCGCTCCTTCAAATGCGCCTAAATAGCTAGCTTTCCCATCCCACCACCTCGCTTCGTGCTCGCTCTGATACTGTTCCCTCTATGTCGCTCCTACAAATGCGCCTAGCCATATTTGCAATGTTAAATTTTTACAATAGTGATATGAAACATTCCCAAGAAGGTTACTTATTTATTGAACTTACCTACATATGTTTTTCGTGATAATAAATGTTTAGAAAGCCTGACAGGTTACACTAGCTAGCAGTACAATGTATGTAAGCACTTTACTGTTTACTGTTATATTAGTGTAGGTATATTTATATGAAAAAACAATGCAACTATTCTTTGAAAGATTGGTTCGAAAATTTAAGGAGATTTTTGGGTGAAATTGCTACTTGTGTTATCACAAGACCTTATGGTCTACAATGAGTATTGATTTCAACTGTGTACAACACCAAAGGAAAATGGGTCAAAGAGTTGCAATTTTATTAAGTTTATTAAGTCAAGCTATTCAGTGAAACTAGTCATGTTACTAGATAATTATTTTAAGTAATAGTGATAGTTGTCTGTTTGTTAATATAAAAATAAATTAGGCAATAAATCTGTTATAAAATATTATAAATCTAATTAATAAATAATTAGGGCTAAGATTTATGACAAAGGTATAAAACTATTAAAACTTTTAAGAGAAAACTTGATAAAATCCAATTTTTATTTTTGTTAATCAGCCAGTAATAATTTAAACAACTACCTACTACTAATATTAACTCTGCGTTATGAATTACTAACTAACAATAATTATTTCTCTTTATTAATAAAACAATGCAAATCTAGCTTACAAACTATCTCCATTCCAAATTTAATCCAAATCCGTTGAGTACTCAAACATCCAAACACCTAAACATCCAAATATATTTAACATATTTTATAATATTAGGTATCGGACTTTTTATTTTTTATTTTATAAATCCAAACTTCTTAGTTTCTGCTATCAAACACTAAAAGAGTTTTTGCTCTATCTTTGACCGAGTTATAAAGGTTTGAAATTCAAGATTAGACAGAGAGGCACATACCCACTTGTGACGTCACTTGCTAGTAACGCCATATAATCTCCATACAAAAAATCGTTTTTGACAGAGACAGACATTGAAACTTCAAAAAATCACTCCGATTGTCTTTTTCTTCGCGAATCATCTGCTACTTTAAAAATAATTCATAAATAAAATATGGTAAATTTAGGAACAGTCCGATCCCCTATATACCCAGATATTTATTTGTCATTATCAGCGTTTAATTGGCTCAAGTATTTCCCAACATCAGAACCAGCACTGGCTAAACTTAATGCTCTATTATTTCTCTTGTCTTTCAAATCTGGATTAGCACCTTTTTCTATCAGATATTTCACAACATTAAAATGATTACTCCTTGTCGCTCGGTGTAAAGGTGTGTAGCCTAAATTGTTTTTTGGATTGATTTTTGCGCCATATTTTATAAGCAATTCAACCATGTCTTTTTCACCCCTAACACAAGCTTTATGCAATGGAGTGTTTGCGTATTGATCTGTAGCATTGACGAGAGCTCCGTTTTTTAGCAAACAATCAGCTATATCCAAATAACCTTTTGATACTGCCTCATATAATGGTGTCCATCGATTGTCTGTCCTCCTTGTATTAATATACTTCTTTAATTCATCTTTTTGAACCAGATATTCAATCAGGTCAAAAACCCTGCTATGAACTGCTATATGCAATACGGTTCTATTATTTATGTCTTTTAAGTGAATATTTGCACCCATTTCTTCAATTAAATATCTAACAATGTTTATGTGTCCGAGTTCTAGTGCTGTGCTTAGTGGCGTATGTCCAAATTCATCAACTGACTCTATGTCTGCATTAAATTCTTCGATTACGTATTTTACTACATTAAGATCTCCTCGGAAAGTCGCAGCGTTTAAAATAGATCTACCTTTAGCAGTACAGACTCCTGGATCAGCCCCTTTCTCAATCAAATAATTGATAGTGTCGAAATCACCTTGACCGATGACTGCCATGTAAAGAGGTGTAAATCCATTTTCATCATCTGGCGTTTTGACATCTAGATGCAAATTTTCAACAAAATATTTCACAACTTCCAGGTGATTATTCGCTGCCGCTAAATAGAGAGGTGTCATTCCTTCGGTATCAATAAAGTTTTTATCACAATTCATTTCTTCTATCAAAAATTTCACTATTTCTTTGTGGCCCTTTTTTGCAGCGCGATGCAAAGGCGTTGTTTTTAAACTATCTTGAGAGTCACAATGAGCACCCTTGTTTATAAGGTATTTGACCACTTCAAAATGTCCAGATAAAGCAGCAAAGTGTATGGGTGTCCAATCTCTTGCATCCTTGATTTGAGATAAAACATTTTTCTCTTCTATAAAATATTTAATCACATCCATATGCCCGTTATAACAAGCAAGATGCAATGCTGTAATTCTTTTGTTGCTAAGAAAATCTGGTTCACTTTCCTGTTCTTCTATTAAGTATTTCACTACATCTAGATGGCCGTTGCCACTTGCCAAATGCAGTGGAACTATGCATTCCTGATCACAAATATCGCTATCTATTTTCTTTTCTTTTGTCAAGTATTTAACTATATCCAAGTGGCCATATGCCGCTGCATAATGAAGGGTATAGAGTTCAAAAGCACCAGTAAAGTCTTCCACACCGAAGATCGAGTATGCATCCACAACATCTATATCAGTATTTATAACCTTCGTCCAGTGTTCATTGACAGACGAAATAAAATCATTATTTTTTTCCTCTATTAAATACTTGACAAGTTCTAAATCACCAAATTTTATTGCACTGTGAAGGGCCATGAAGCCAGATTTACTACAACTGTTAGCTAATCTTTCATCTTTTTGTATAAGATACTTAACTATGTCTAAACGACCTTTGATCGCGGCGTAAATGACAGGAGAATGTAATTTGTTACTCGTACTATCCACATTTACATTCACTCCTCTTTCTTCCACAAGATATACCACCAAATCCAAATTGCCACCATAGGCCGCTGCGTGTAATATGTTTTCTTTAGTAAGTATGTCAGTTTCATAGAGGTGTTTTAATTCAAGCAAGTACTTTACCACATTTAAATGTCCCTTACTAGCTGCGTTGGATAAAAGAGTTCCTTTTATTTCATCAATATTAAGGCTTGCAGCAATAAGTCGTTCAACCAGGACTAAATTACCTTTACCGCAAGCAAAATGTAAGGCTGTTCTACCATTCTTGTCAGGTCTATTTGTATCTGCATCTGCTTCTATAAGTGATTCAGCTATGTTTGTAAATCCTTCATTTATGGCTCGAATTAACGGAGTAATACCAACACTGTCTGGTTTGTTTAAATCTATTTCATGCTTTATTAATTTATTGACTACATTATAAAATCCAAATTTAGCTGCAATACTCAACAATGTCATCTGATATTTAATGCCATCGATTTTTATATTGAAAAGATGATTCTTATCAAAAGTTGTAATTTCCCAGTCTTTATAGATCTTGGTGGTTTTTATTTCTTCTTTAAGCTTTTCGAATACATTTTCTTCATTGCTGTGAAGATCAAGCGATTCTAAAATGTGCAACCACTCACTTTCTGGTGTTTCCATGGCTTTTTATTTTCTTAATAGTCTAGTCTAACTTTCGCGCAGTTCTGATGATCGCTTGGAATGGTGAAGGGTGATTGTTATAACCAAATCTAAAACAAAAATAATAATATTTTATTTATACACAACAACAATACAAAAAGGTGGGTTATCTTAGCTACGACCAAACGAATGATCGGATATCCAAACAGCCAGTTCCAGAGATGGGAATATTTAATTGAATGCCTTTGAATGAATGAATGAATGAATGAATGAAATATACTTTATTGTACAAAGACAGAAACAAATGAAAAAAAAAAACAAAACATGAAAAAAAAGTGGGATTGGGCAGGGCGTTTCTCGTATGCATCCTGATAGATGGGCGAGGATGACCACAAATTGGTTGCCGGAGACGTTGGCGAGATGACCTGGACACGTTTCTGACAGAGTAGCAGATGGAAGCTAAAGATCGTTAACGGTGGAAAAATAGAGGGGAGGCCTTTGCCCAGCAGTGGGACACATTACAGGCTACATAAAAAAAAAAAAAACAAAATGAAACTTATTCTTTTTTTTGGTATTTTTGTAACATGTTGTATAACTTGTATGCAGGGTGGCCTATTTAGATGGGTCGGTATGGGTAACTGGGACACCCTGTATAATTATCTAAGGAACAATAGATTATAATATAATACTTTCGAACGTTACTGTCTGGCCACTATGCATTTCATTTAACAATTCATAGCCTAGTTGCACCTAGTTGGTAGTACTCCTGCCTTCGAAGCACAGGGTCGCGGGTTCGAATCCCGCCCAGGGAAACATTCGTGTGATGAGCACTTGTGTTTACCTTGTGTCTGAATGTTGTTTATCTATGCAACTGTTAGTGAAATCACGCTAACCTCTCGGGTGGTGACTCTGCCCATGAAACTGAACCAAGTTATTATTATAAACACATTCCCTCCACTTCGTCACGGAATTTATATCCTTGGATATGTACTTACTCGTAGTATGCCGTATGTAAGTATGATATTACTTATTTTTCGCTACAATAAGTAGGTAAATAATATGGATGGTTACAATACAAGTCACCTATTATTGTTCCTTCTACTCACTTACTAAGATATTGTGCAGTTTTCTGGCTAATTTGTTTTCTTCTCCTAATCTTAGCAAATACCTAGCTAGATTTTTTAATTAAAAAAAAAATATTTAAGTGGGACTTACCATTTACCGCCCGTGAAAATAAAATAATCAGGTTCACTATCACTTCGCAGTTCGCTCGCTATGAAAACAACACAAAGCAAAAGGTTATTTTATCAGAGTAGAAAGTGACATCCAGCCAGTTGCCATATTTGAAATATTTTTTATTTTTCTGTATTTAAGTTACCCAAGGGGTTTTCTTATTTAAATTTTACTTAATCGCATTGTAAGAAGTTGTACGTTTATGAATCGTATCCTATCTATACCTAAATTGGTAGATAGATACAAATTATTTATTTGCATTTTTATATTATACTTTCGCACTTTTTATACTTACGAAAGATTTATAGGTAGGTACCTATTAATATTATCTACAGCCAGAAAGTAATATGTACCTATTAATTCGTTAAATATAATTAAATGAAGTGCCTATTTCTATCTAGGACATCCTAGTGTGGGTATCAGTTAGATAATGTTTTACTCTAGTTTTAATAATAATTCATTCGTTTTTAGTCTATACTTATTTTGTTCTTTTCAGCTACCTTCGAAACCAAGTTTCGTAACTAGATAGAAGGAAAACGGAACTTCTCTTAAAACCAGTAGCCAAAAAAGATTTTATTTTTATTTGTTTATGGAATTTGCAGCTTTTTTTTTCGATCATTCTAGCAACACTGTAGGTATATAGCAGAAGAAGGAATACCCCGCCAAAGTTTTTTTTTTACTTAGATACTCTCTGCGTTCCGAGACGCGCTCAAATCGATTAAAGCGTATTGAGAATACGCGTTCCGATACGCGCTTAAATCACTTTCGAATCAATCTGTCAGCGATCAACCTGTAGTGTAGGTATAATAGCGAGTAAGCGTTTTTACTTTACCTATACTGTAACAATATTTGAATAAATATTCAATATAAATATAAATAAATATTCAAATATTTGATTGCATTACAGTCATTCTTTGACATAGTGAGCGAAATTATCTCAGATAGGCCTAGCGATAGATTCATTTTAGTAGGTGATTTTAATATAAGTGACGCTGTTTGGACTATACCGGATACCAGTACTAGAAATTTGAACTTGATGGCTAGTGGAAGCCAGTCGGTGCAACTGTTGAGTGATTTTATGTCTTATACAAATTTAATGCAATATAATAAACTTTTTAATTTTATGAACCGTATACTTGACCTCGTTTTGGCAAATACGGAGTGTTCTGTAACAAGTTGTGAACATCCGCTCGTAGGCGAGGATAAATATCATAAATCTGTTGTTTTTAATATTGAACTGAAGTATGTACCTCCGTTTAAATCAGCTCCTATTCAAGTATTTAATTTTCGGGCCGGTGATTACAAAAGTCTCAATTCGGAACTAAAAAAGGTCGATTGGAATAAAACGTTTTACAATTTGGGTACCAACGAGTGTACCACTAAATTTTATGATATTTTGTTTCAGTTAATGGTAAAATACATTCCTTATCGTAAAATACGTTCTTCCACTATTCGACCTGTTTGGTATAGTAAGCCCTTAGTTAAAGTTCTTAATGAAAAATTGAAATATCATAAATTGTGGAAACTATATGGAAACCCTTTGGATTATGAAAGTTTTAAAATCTTACGAAAAAGAGCTATCAAAATGGAGCGTGAATGTTATTATAGTTACATAGCGTACTCAGAGGAAAAAATTAAATCGCACCCTAAGTATTTTTGGACTTATTTTAAATCAATATTCTCTTGTACCGGTCTTCCACAAATAATGCATTATAAAGGAACTACTTCTTCAGAAGGCAAACAGATTTGTGATATGTTTAATGACAATTTTTACTCAGTGTTTGAGGTACTTACCTCAGACTCAACAGATATAAGCACCCTTCACCCTGTAAATAACGCGTTGTTTGACATTAGCACTATTGAATTCACCCTTGGTAATGTTTTAAAGCACCTCAAAAATGTAGATGTAAATAAAGGAGCAGGCCCAGATGGCATACACCCCTTAATGATTAAGGAATGTGCATCTTCGCTGGCCATACCACTAATTTTAATTTACGTTTTGTCACTTAAAGAGGGGTGTGTTCCTGATATATGGAAACGAGCATGGATTACACCTATACCGAAGGGCGGCATGTCCCAAAACATTGAAAAATATCGTCCTATTTCAAAACTTTGCCATTTTGGTAAATTTCAGGAAGCAATAGTTACAACTCAATTATCAAATGCTGTTAAGCCTCACATTACTCCATTCCAACACGGTTTTTACAAGGGTAGAAGTGTAGAATCCAATTTATTAGATTTCACTGAATATATACTAGACGGTATGGACGAGAGATGTCAGGTGGATGCCGTGTACACGGATTTTTCTAAGGCGTTCGATAAAATCTGCTATGATACACTCTTACGAAAGCTCTGGAATCTAGGTGTGCACGGTGATCTCTTCAGATGGCTAAAATCTTACGTAGAAGGAAGATGCCAGGCTGTTGTACTGGGTGGATACTGTTCTCAGTATAAGTTCATCCCCTCTGGTGTGCCTCAAGGATCTCATCTGGGTCCTTTATTGTTTATATTGTATGTCAATGACCTTTCAGATAGTATTACTGGCTCGCGTAGTCTTCTCTATGCTGATGATACAAAAATTTTCAGGATCATCCGGTCTATTGAAGACTGTGGTACATTGCAAAGAGACTTGACTCGATTTGAAGATTATTGTGACGCTAATAAGCTTTTCCTTAACCCAGACAAGTGTCACATCATTAGTTTTTCTAGGAGGAAGAATACTATACAGTATGACTACCAGCTATGCAATAAAAAATTAACGCGTGTCACACAAACTCGGGACCTTGGCGTTACAATGGACTCTGAGCTATCTTTTGTACCGCATGTCGACAAAATATTAAAAAAAGCTTTTAAACAGTTAGGTTTTATCTTGCGAGTAAGTAAACCTTTTAAAGATCCTTTAACTTATAAACTCCTGTACAATAGTTACGTCCGAAGTCACCTGGAGTTCGCTTGTACTGTCTGGCATCCTTTTTACCAAAAACATATTGACAGAATTGAACGATTGCAGAAGAAATTCGTCAAATCTCTTAGTTATAGGACCGGTCAACCATATTATCATGACTACTCTTCATGTTTGGATTATAATAAGTTGGTATCTTTGGAGCGTCGACGTGACCGAGCTGATGTTTTATTCTTAAATAAGTTATTAAATAATCATGCGGATGCTCCAAATTTGTTAGGCAAAATTAATATCCGGGTACCTCGCAGGAATGAACGTAGTTGTCGCATAAAGTCTTTATTTAGCATCAAAAGGAGCAACGCCTGTTATGTGGCAAATAGCTATGTGAGGCGCAGTTGTAAAACATGTAATGATAAATTTTCTCATGTGGATATATTTGAAAGACATCTGGCGAAATTCAAAAAACAATTAGATACTTAGATACTTAACATTGTATTTTATAGGTAGTACATACTTAATTATTTTTTGTTAGTATGGAATAGTTGAATTTAAAACCAAACTTAGTTTAATATCAGGGTACTATAAGGTCTTTGTAAAATTCTTTTTTATTGATAAGTTTTGTGTATGACCGTTTGTTACCTGAACACAAAAAAAAAAAAAAAAAAAACAATATATGCGCACGTATTGTCAATAAATATTTAGTATTAATTCAGCATTTGGTTGTTTCATTACTCTCCAATTAGGCCCATCTACACATGGCGACCCATGCCATGCTGTGGTAAGCCTTTTGGGAATATCTGACGTTCAGTTGCGTAATTTAAAAATGTTTTGCAAGTAAATTAAAAACAGTTTTTCTACAACAAATACGCAAAAATGTGTTAGTCCAAAGTGGAAAAGGAGGACGTCTTCATCACCCAAACTGCCCTGCCCTGGGAAGTACGAATGCTGCCGTGTCGGATTTCAAACAGGATATAACCGTAATGAAGATTTTGCAGATCGTGGTTTGCGTGCTTGTGGCCATAGCAGGAGCGTACGGATTGATTAGGCCGTACAAGAGATGCCACCGTGACGGGACCAACCAGATAGCGCTGTATGGACTTCAGCGTTCCTTTCATCATAACAGGGAGCCGCGTGTCGTATACGGATGTCGACAACCTCACGTCGCAACTGAAGGAATTCCCGGAGGCTTCCCAGTGAACTAGGAGAAGAGGATTACTCAGGATTTTTCATTTCAGGACGTTACAAGATTTAGCATTTTTTTTTTTGAACAGGAAAAAGTGAACGTGATAAAAAGTGTTGGAAAACTGTAAGGTACTAACCCAGTGCATCAAATTACTTAAAAATCGCGAGTGTGAATTGATCCAACCGGCCATGCGTTACCTACACGTGTCGTATTGCGGTCCGATTTTATTGACTAAGAGACATTTATTAGAATAATATACCTAGACATATTTTTTTATTATTAACAGGCCTTCTAAAACAACATTGTTTCAATGAAATAGTAGAATACATACATACCTATAGTATATTTTATTGAGTAAGGCAAAGTAATTTTTCTTTAAGTTGAAATAGGTAATGGCATTAGAGTTGCGTCATATCTATGAACATATACAAGTAGTTAAAGACAAGTTAGTAAAATTAAATTATGATAGAAGAACGCCAGAAAAATTAAAATTAATTTTAAATGAAGCAGAAAGTTTTATAGCGCGGTATAACAGCATAATTAAAATAGTAAGAGAGCAAATAGAAAATGATGAACTAAGTAGTCAAGTTGCTTTAGAAATAAATGAATTAAGTGGTAAAACAGAAAAAATATACCGAGAAATACAAACTCTCTGCTCCAAAAATTATAGTCGAGGGGACGCTTCTAGATCAGAGGAAAACAACACCATGTCCACCATGGATAAATTTGATGTTAAAGTTGCTTTGGGTTTATTGCCATCGATGACTGATACAGAAGAGGGGACAAAGACATTAATTGATACGATAGAATACTATAGCTCAACGATCGACGCGAGTAGTCAAACAAGTTTAATTTCCTTTGTTCTGAAAACTCGCCTGTCTCAGTCAGCGAAATTGAAATTAGAAAATTCTTACGGGACTGTCAAAGAGTTAACACAGGATATGCGAAAACATCTTTTGCCACAGAAATCTGCAACAGCCATCCAAGCGCAGATGCACAACACGAGGCAGAATGAAAAATCAGTGGAGGACTTTGGTAAGGAGTTATCTGAATTGTTCGTTAATCTTACGGTTTCGCAAGCACAAGGCAACACAGAAGCGTATAAAATTTTGAGACCATTAAATGAAAAAGCCGCTATAAAGCGCTTTGCCGACGGGTTGCGAAATCGTAGGCTTAGCACTATAATTACAGCACGGGATTTTTCTTCGCTAAAAGACGCGATCCAAGCCGCCAAGGAAGAAGATAGCGTATCGTCGCCAGGGACAGCTGACGTCATGGGGATGAATCGGCAACAAAGTCGAGGTAACTTCTTCCCTAACAGGTTTCGCGGACGGTACAATCTATACCGAGGTCATCGTGGGAGTTATGGTTCAATACGTGGTAGGGGTTACTACCAGAAAAATCAGGTACAAACTTTTAACCGCAATTTCTATCCCCCAAGCCACCCTCAACCACGGCCTCAGATGTCAAACCGTGGAAATGTTTCACGAGGTAGGTATGGTAATTTTCCACGCAAGAATTCTTATTATAGAAATGTGCATTTTATGTCAAACGATGCGGAACGTGACACGGTTCCATCAGAAAATGACGAAACACCGGAGCTGACTCATTTTTTTCG
Organism: Carpatolechia fugitivella; assembly: GCA_951230895.1. Classification (NCBI taxonomy): domain Eukaryota; kingdom Metazoa; phylum Arthropoda; class Insecta; order Lepidoptera; family Gelechiidae; genus Carpatolechia; species Carpatolechia fugitivella. Next base: position 7,851,743 of record OX579672.1, read on the forward strand.
AGCGTAAATACATAAACATTTGTAATTGCTTGAACAAAGTGTCACTTTACTTAGGAAAATACAAACATGATTGGCTAATAGATACAGGGGCTTCCATTTCGGTAATAAAACTAGATGCAATACAAAATTATCAATCACAAATTCATAAACAAACCCTTATTGTAAACGGAATAGGAGGAAAGGTCTGTTCGGAAGGATTTGTTTATTTAACATTAACTTACAACGGAGAAGAATTTGAACATAAATTTTATGTATTTAAATATTTGCCATGTAAAACAGACGGAATATTAGGACAGGACTTTTTCACTAAATACCGAGCAAAATTAGATTTTGAAGTAAACACTTTGGATTTAGCTACAAAAAATGGAAATTTCATGAGGATACATTTTGATTATTTTATAAAAAACAGTTCTCATTATTTAAATGTACCAGCTCGCTGTGAATCTATACATTATTTGAGTACAAGCATTGATTATGACTGTGTTATAAACGCACAAGAGTTGTGTGAAGGGGTTTTCGTAGCTAGTGCAATAGCTAGCCCAAAAAATAAAAAAATACCAGTCAAAATTATGAACACGCGAGAAAGAGACGTAAATTTGAATTATTTTAGTTTGAACATAACCAAGTTGAACGATTACGATGTATGTAAGTTTGAAAGACCCTATATGAATGCGGAAAGAGTGAAACAGCTATTGAAATTGTTGCAATTAAATGATATGAGTGAAGAGGAGAGAATGTCCATTGAAAGTATTTGTGCTAAGTTCCCTGACGTTTTCCATCTTCCAGGAGACAAATTAGGTACCACATCGCTTTATGAGCAGTCAATCGAATTAAAACCGCACACCAGTCCAGTTTATGTTAAACCGTTTCGTTTGCCGCATAGTCAAAAAGCCGAGATAGATAAACAAATAGAACAGATGTTAGCAGACGGCATAATAGAGGAAACACGGAGTGCTTGGTCAAGTCCTCTATTACTGGTGCCCAAGAAGTTAGATAAAACTGGTGTTAAAAAGTGGCGAATCGTAATAGATTATCGAAAATTAAACGAGCATATTCAGGATGACAAATTCCCTTTACCGAACATCACAGATATATTAGACTCACTTTCAGGAGCAGTATATTTTTCACATTTAGATTTGTTTCAAGGATTTTATCAGATCAATTTACATAAAGATAGTAGACCATACACAGCATTTACCACTAGTAAAAATCAGTATCAGATGACACGACTACCGATGGGCCTGAAAACGAGTCCTAATGCATTTTCCAGGATGATAACTGTTGCAATGTCTGGCCTAAATTATGAACAATGTTTAGTTTATCAAGATGATTTGGTTTGTTTTGGTCGAAATTTAGCGTCACACAATCAAAATTTAATGGATATATTTTTAAGACTTCGTCAGGTTAATCTCAAGTTAAACCCAGCTAAATGTACTTTTCTAAAAAAACAAATTTTATATCTCGGACATGTGGTGTCGGAAAAAGGAATTTTGCCAGACCCGGAAAAAACAAAAGTTTTGGAAAACTATCCAAGACCACAAAATTCTGATGACGTAAAACGATTCGTTGCATTCGCCAATTATTATCGCAAGTTTATATCTAACTTTGCAGAAAAAGCATACTCACTCAATAGATTATGTTGCAAAAACGCGTCATTTGTTTGGACAGAAGATTGCGAAAATTCATTTCAACAATTAAAAACAGCATTAATACAACCGCCTGTTTTGCAATATCCGAATTTTGCAGCAGACAATAATTTTATTTTGCAAACTGATGCGTCTGGAATAGCGATAGGATCCGTATTATGTAACAGCAACGGTCTACCTATTGCATACGCTAGTCGAGGTTTAAATAAGGCCGAATTGAATTATCCAACTATTGAAAAGGAACTCTTAGCAATAGTATGGAGCGTTAAATACTTTCGACCTTATTTATACGGTAGAAAATTCAAAATTCAGACGGATCACCGACCTTTGGTTTACTTATTTGGCATGCGTGACCCATCAAGCAGATTGTTGAAGTTTAGATTGCAGTTAGAAGAATATAATTACGAAATTGAATATTTAAAAGGAAGCGCAAACTCAGCAGCAGACGCGCTGTCTCGCATTCGGATGACGTCAGAGGACTTGAAACAATTGAATGAACGTGTAGTAAATATAATGACGAGAGCTCAAGCGAGAAAGATGCAAGCATGTAATTCGAGTGATAGTGCCAATTCTACGTTCGATAATAATATTTACCAAAACTCAAGGCCTGATCAACCTCGAGTAGTGGATATTATTAAAAAACCGAAGAATTTGGTGGAATTGGTTTTGATTGATGATAAGAAAGTGATGAGTAAGTTGGAAAAAGACGGATGTGTTGTAGATAAATATAAAAGTTATAGTTATGTTCCAAGTAGATTCTGCATTTACTTAGACAACCAATCTCGATCGTCAACTACGCGAGACGTGTTGGTGAGAGATTTGTCGATGTTTTGCCAGAAGTTAAAGTTAAATGAAATATGCATAATAAGGAACGAAAATAACAAAGGTTTTATTGCACAAATAGTAGGAGAGATAAATAAATATAAAGATTGGTCCGGACCACGAATATGTGTTTTAAGAGATATACAAAGGATAAATAACATTGATGACAGACGTGTTATTATTAACGACTTTCACCTTTTACCCACAAGTGGCCACGCGGGTATCAGGCGAATGTTGAATAATATTAAAAAGTTTTATTTTTGGTCAAGTATGGAGAAGGATGTGAAAAACTTTGTTTCAAAATGTGACCTTTGCCAAAAACAAAAATATTCGGTTCAAACTAAACAGCCAATGGAAATAACAACTACTGCCAATTATGCTTTTGAAAACATATATTTAGACATAGTTGGACCCTTGCCTACAGACAATAGTAATTACAACTACATTCTCACATTACAATGTGAACTTTCAAAATTTGTAGAGGCGTACCCATTGCAGTCGAAAGATTCGGTAAGTGTAGCTCGAGCATTTGTGGACAACTTCGTTTTAAGGTACGGAATTCCTCGTGAAATCGCTACAGATCGAGGAACGGAGTTTATTTCTAGTACCATGAAGCAAGTATGTGAACTACTCAAGATCAACCAGTTAACTTCCACAGCCTACCACCACGAATCGATCGGAGCATTGGAAAACAGCCACAAGACTATGGGTGCGTATTTAAGAATTAATTGCCAGAATCAAACAGACAGCTGGAGTGGTTGGCTTCCCTATTGGTCGTTTGCGTATAACAACACGGTGCACAGTGAAACGCAGTACACGCCGCACGAACTCGTTTTTGGTAAGACCTGTTTAATGCCTAATAACTTAAACTCTGATTTCGTAGATCCTCTGTACAACTACGACAGTTACCCATTAGAGTTAAAATACAGGCTACAGTTAGCCCACAAGGATGCTCAAAACAATTTAAAGATGAGTAAGCAAAAGAGAAAGGACAGGTATGATACTTATGTTAACCCGGTTACTTATAAAGAAAATGATTATTTACTTGTTAAGAATGAAACTGGGAATAAATTAGATATATTTAGGACCATATTTAGTTTTAAAAGATTTGGGTTGTAATGTTAAGATTTTGAAAAATGGTAAAGAAGAAGTGGTGCATAAGAACCGCACTAAACCATATAAAGCGTAATTTTAAACACGATTTATATTTGAAAATCAGTGTTTTTTTTTTTAAATTAGATACTAAGATTGGGATTATTTTAATTTTTTTTTTAAATTTTTATACTTAGATAAGAAAATAAAATAAAATTGTACAATTTATTTTATTTTAACCCTTCGGGGGAGGTGTAGTGTAGGTATAATAGCGAGTAAGCGTTTTTACTTTACCTATACTGTAACAATATATGCGCACGTATTGTCAATAAATATTTAGTATTAATTCAGCATTTGGTTGTTTCATTACTCTCCAATTAGGCCCATCTACACAAACCCTGCGTTCCGAGACGTGCTGAAATCGATTAAAGCACCCGTAATCGCGTTCCGAATTACTGTCTGCTGTCAAAACTCATACGTTTTTTTGTTTTTCTGATCGCTGACAGCGCTGAAAATGCGCCCCAAATTGTATGGGTTTCGCCACGGAGACAAATACTATGTGACTCAGGCTGGCTGGACAATTCTTCCAAATGAGCCGCGTTTAAGTAGTATCACGCTTATTTCAGTTTGTGACGCTAGAGAACCCGAGATAATCGAACGCAAACGTGTCCGGCCAGCTTGAAAACAGCTTTTCGCATGGTCTCTCAATCTCCGAACAGAAGGGATTCTAACTATTTCTTGCTTATTAATACTGTGTCACCTAAAATTGTAACAGGAATCCAGTTTGAATGTTTGAGATACGTATAGCCATTTAGCTAAAAAAACAACGAAAAGCGTGGCCAGCCAGCCTGAACTTACGTATTAAACTTCACACCAAATACTTCGTATTTGTCTCCGTTTGTTTCGCCTGCTGACAGTAATTTGGTACGCGCTTTGAGTGCGCTAAAATCGATTTCAGCGTGTATCGGAACGCAGGGGCGCCCACCATCTTACAAATTTTCGGTTTTTTATATTCGGATAATATTGACGAAATCTATTTTATTGTTGCGACTAATTTGGGAAGAAGTGGCACTAATATATGCTTCGTTCGCTTACATTACAATATATTTTTAGATGTGGGTCATAGTTAGAAACTAGTGGCTCTGTGAGCAGTTTTATTGAAATGGCTGATTTGATGTGATTACGCTTTCACAGTTAGAACTATGGTTAGAACCACGGGTTAGAACCGATTTTGAATAATAAGTTTGATACCCATAGAAGGACAAAAGTTACCTACTTTGCCCACGGTGTTTCAGCAAGCTTAGTGTCATGCTCTGTCGCGGCGCCACTAATGCCGAATTTGTTGGTAATAACATAGTTGAATGTACTTACTACGTATATAGTTACCTTAGTAACACTACTAGCGCCATCAATCGTCAACACTCAGAACTATAAGCGTATCTCCCTCTACGTTCATAGATGGCGTTGTCAGTTTTTTTTATTAAATAAAAAGTCCCAATTTAACAGTCATTATATTTTATTATATTCCACATTGTATTACTTATAAATATACACTAACTAACATGGTAAAGCGCTAAATCTCGAACGAATGGCTTAGAATTTCATCATAACATAATATTACCGCCTTTGATTTCACATAATATAGTTGGTAGGTCTGAAAAGGTTAATGGTCAGTATAAATATATATATATATATATATATGTTTAGCGTTTGTAGACTGTGAGAAGGCCTTTGATTCCATCGAAACCTGGGCAGTGCTGCAGTCGCTTCAGAGGCGCCATATCCTATCCTATCGGTATATCGAAGTGCCGAGATGTTTGTACGACAACGCCACCATGTCAATACGGTTACAGGACACAAGTACAAAACCAATCCAACTGCGGAAAGGAGTAAGGCAGGCAGACGTTATCTTTCCGAAACTGTTTACTAATGTATTGGAAGACGTCAAAGTCAAAATTATTTATTTCCATAGGATGTTATTACATCACTTAGATCCGTCATTACATTTTTTTGGGTGAGTTCACTAACACAATAGCGGAATCTGTGGAGAAGAGCTCTCCGAAAAAACTCCACAGTCGTCGCATCTTTTGCGTTTCCTAAAAAATAAAATAATATATTCAATATTCAATCTTGTGTCCTGGAAAGGTTTTGGCATTAATATCAATGTCAAGTATATCACTCATCTTCGATTTGCCGACGATATAGTGATCATGGCAGGGTCCCTGGAGGAATTTGGCACAATGCTCAGAGACCTCAGTAGCGCTTCCCGACAAGTGAGTCTTAAGATGCACATGGATAAGATTAAACTTATGTTAAATAACTCTGATGAATACCGCGGGAAATGTTAAAATAAAATCCGTCACAAATAGCGCTAGGCTCCCTATAAAGCTCATTTACTAAATCTAGGCAAAGTCGTTCGAGTGCCGCTACATCAATATAATATTTAATTTTATCTTTTTATGTAGGTATTTATACCTAGTATCTAGTACTATTCTATTAAAATTGACAAACGAAGTTAAAATTTTATCATCGTGTGCAAAAGCAGTGTCTCGTGCATCGAACATGATTAAGTATTTATTATCAAAAGTTGTTGTCCAAAAAGCAATTTCAATAAAAGTAAGTATATAATATAGTATAATACCTATATTATGGGGTACAATACGGTATGTAGGTAAAAAAGGTAGATGAAATTGAACGTTTAGGCTTCGTGCCCCCATTCACGGTTTATACCAAACTGGCCAGTAATGTATGAAGCACTGTAGCGCAAGGCTTGAATACCTGGTTGAATCTTCAAACCAGTTTGCGCGCATGTCCATACATTTTAAGAAGAGCTTTTTCATTACAATGCGGCTCGCAACGAGCGGTATTTTTTTCGGTTCTGATCATAGAGCATTTTCATTTTGATTCCTGCTCAAATATCAGACTGATTTGCTTCACTCTTTGATCCTCGAGCTGGTTTCGCTGCATTTATTCACAGTTTATGCACGAGAAAGAAAGAGATAGAGCATCGCGCTTTACTCGTCACGCGCTGCTTGGGATTAACCAGGTTTATCCCAGAAGCGATATCGCTCGTACGTAAGTCGGTTTCGCTTTACGAGTGATTCGCCTGGGATCCGAAATTCACCAGGTTAAAAAAATACCGGTTTCCAGCCTTGCTGTAGAGGCGTGCCCACGGCAGCGCGTTGCCGGTCCGAGCGACTGCGCGCTAGACCGGCGCCGGCGGCGGTCCACGTGCACGGCGTATTTATATATTTCCGAATTTATTTCTATGGCACGCGCCGTGCGTAGGTCCGGCTAAGTGGGTATGCTCTCATAGACTGCCATGCCATATTAGACTGCGCGCCGGACGTAAGCCCGGCAAAAGTTGTTCAGTTTCATGGGTAGGGTTGTAGTTAGGGTATAGTTCGTTCATAATTATCTTTCCTTTTCTTTATACCTACTTACCCTTGGTTATTTAAGTTTCCATCATTATCAACAACAACTTTTCTTGATTAAGGCCACATCTATCACAACAATTAAGCTAATCCTAATTATATTAATTTTGAAACAAATACTCTGCTCACCCGTTTAGGTATATGAGCGTGACTTATACAAGTGTATTTATTTATTTTATTTTCTATGTGTGCAATATACTGTGCGATAAAAGCAAAACAGAAATAATCTCTGAAACTAAAAATATAATAATAATTATAATCATCCACAAAGTACCGGTCTAGTACTAATAATATTCGCATACGAAAAACTAATAATAAATTGTTCCAACTAATACGATAGATGGCGCTGAGAAATTATGTTTTTTTTTCGAAGGAATCAAAGGAATAGATGCGAAGTAGATTTTAATCTGCGATAACCAAGAAATGCGAATGTCAAGAGTTTTTTGCTTCACGTGTTTTTGCAAAATATTCAGATCAATGATTTTCTCAACGCCATCTACCGCACTTTAATGGAATATTTAATTGTTTTAATTACAGCGCTAAAAGCTGTTTCAGAACGTAGGAATATTCGCTATCATATAAAACACTTCGCCCTAATTCATAGAAAACAACTAAAATCGTGAACCTTCCGGCGGGACTTGAACCCACGACCTTCGGCCTATACGCAGCCAACGTGCTTACCAACTACACCACGGAGGGCATAGTGGCAGCGCCGAAATTAGTTCTTGCTTGTTTTCTATGAAATTATGACGTCACCATAATAGGCAACCACTTGGCACGTTACAGCGTGCTTAGCGACATTTATCTTCGTCCTATGTTATGGGCCAGTTTAACATCTTGCTGGTTCAATATTTAATATAAGATGATTATTAGTAATTTTATAAGGCATTATACAATTTTTTGCACAACTATCTTCCTCAATATTTGAACACATCTCTTTGATTACATCATTCTTCTTCACAATTGTTGTTGTTTTTAAATATTAATGTATAATAATTTGTAAGTTATTAAAATTGTCATGAAATAAACAGTAAATTACCTGTTAAAATGCAACTGATTAGAAGGCTATGGAAGCGTAACTGTGAGCTAAATCCACCCTAAACAAATTCGACCCTAAATTTGACTGCAGGGACTAATTCATTCTAGCTTTAACCCTAAATTTAAGTCTATCCGTCCCTTTCACATTAAAGATGGAATTAATTAAAATAATATTAAAAAACAAAAAACCCGAGTGCGTGAAAATTTGAAACTTTCAAACTTAGTTAATGAATAAATGAACTGAAAAGATGCAAATAAGTTTTTTGTTGTTTTGTTTTGAATGATCGTGGTTGATAGTGTTCACAATAGCAGTCGGAGGCGTCAAAATGTTCATATTCATTTGTTTTGGCACCAAAAATCAGCCATCTTCTTTTATTTTATTTTTAATGTACCCAATGTCACTCCCACAAGTAAGACGAATCTAACGACACCTCTTTAGCTGAAATCCATCAAGCCGTTTAGGCTGTAGAGCGTGCCACAGAAATATACATATAATACATACATACATACACTCAGCGGCACAACTAACATACATACACTCAGCGGCACAACTAACCGCCCACCCTTCATTTCAGGGAATACTCGTGATTCTTTATAATTCTATTAGTTACAGCTGATGTTAGTTAAAAAGTTGTTAATTTAACGTTTATTTAAGTGTGTTTAATTTATCGTAAAATTATCTATAAATCAATTGTAATGTATACAATAAGCGTAGTTTAAAATTAACCCGAAATACAAAAGTGGGCGGTTAGATGTGCCGGTGAGTATATAATACATACATACATACACTCGAAAAACATAACCCTACAGCAGTCGGGTAATTAAAAAAGGACTAGAGATGGACATCCTAATATTAAATTTCAACCATCGCATTTCAACCTCACAAAAGCGTCGATTGCATAATTTTACAGCGTACGTAAAGACATCAGGCTAAAAACCATTAATAAAAAAAAATATGTGGGGACATCTCACACACGGCCATCTGATCCCAAACTAAGCAAAGCTTATACTATATGTACCAAACAGCTGCTATACATTACTTAAATAGATAAATACATACTTATATAGATAAACAATATCCAGACACAAGGCAAACACAAGTGCTTATCATACCAATGTTTGCCCTGGGCGGGATTCGAACCCGCGACCCTGTGCTTCGCAGGCAGGCATACTACCAACTAGGCTACGAGGCCGATTAATTTAACAGCTACGCTCTTATTGGTCACGATTTACACAGTCACGAACTATCTTAATTTAAGTTCGTCAGTCCTTTTCATCTTTTAAAGATTAAAAAGGGAAAGGAGATGGTCATCCTAATATTAGATATCGAATTTGAACCTTTTTGGCGCGTTGATTGCACAATTTTAGAGAGCACGTAAAAAAACCGACTTAACAATCTCTTAATCTGACAGCTATGACTTTATTTTAGGTTATCATTCATTCAAAATAATATCATTCGTTCGTCTGAATTCATCACCTCTCTTTCATTGGTCATAAAAACGAAAAGGATAGCTGGATTTTAAATAAGAATTAGAAGATGATTTCCCGAATCGAGGCCAATTTATTATTATAAGGGTTGTTATTCATTTAAAATAATATCATTCGTTCATCTCCTCTCTCTTACCTATTACTCAAAAACGAAAACAGTATGTGGATGGACTTAAAAATAAGGAATAAGAGCATGAATGGGAATAAAAAAAAAAAACTTCGATAGATGGCGTTGACGATTCATGGATCCGAAGAAATCCGGCGAGACACCCAGGGCCATAAAAGGATTAAAAAAAAACACTAAGTACGCGCCAGTAAGGCGCCATCTACCGTCTTAATTAGAACTATTATTTTTATTTTTTAAAGAGCTGTCAGAAAATCCCCCATTATGAATTCCCGAATTAGGGTCACTATCTTTAGTGGTTGAATGAATGAATGAATGAATGTAGAACGGAAGCCCCACCCACTGGGTTGTCGTTTAGGTGGCGCCATCTTTTGATCGGAATACGCGTTCCATAGCTTCTATAGTTCGTTGGATAAATGTCATAAATGCACTATACAATATCTCATATTTTGACGCTTTAAAGAACAATAAAAAAATCTGCTAAATTTATTATTTCAATGCTTTTGAAATGGTGGACAATTTAATAATTAGAAAATGCAAGCTAATTTTTGAGGATAGCATAAAATACATGTAAAAACTAAGTCTAAATAATCGGTAGTCGCAAAAGAGTAACAATTTCACTTAACATTAATAAATTAGTAATCCAATTATATAGTATTAGGATAACTTCATAATACATTTTAATAATTACATAAAAATGAACTATTCCAGCAACAATCTAAGCCAAGATCGTCCGTCCTTTTCACCTTTTAAAGATAAAATAGGGACAGAAGATGAACATCTTATTTTAGAGCTGTTAAACATCGAATTTGGACGCAATGGACGCGTCGATTGAACAATTTTAGACTTGAAGTAAACGTAAATAAACACTAAGATACAAAGACGCCTTTATTTTAGATTAAACATCAATCAATACATAATTCGTTCATCTTCTATGCATTGTATCTTCTGTAAGTATATTTAAAAGGAAAAACTGACAGACAGATCAACGCAGAGCCAATATATAAAAAAAAAACAAAATAAAGAAAATCAAGAAAAAATTAAAAACAAAAAAAGAGTCCAAACTTGACGCTGGCACAAAGTTAATCTAGTGCCATAACAAAAAAAAAACGTAAAATAAGAAATCAAATGGTCTAAAAATATGTAATTTGAACAGAAGTTTGGACTGTTGACATAGGCAGGGTTCTTGAACATTTCCTCCCTAAGGGGAGGGGTCGAAGACCGTATGAAAAAAACAAAAAATATGCAAAAGAAGTAGCGAGCGGAAAGTTACTAATAAAAACATGAAAGATCCGAATTTCACGTAGATTATAGATTATGAATAAAATTAAACAATAAAATACCCTCCAGTAGGCCACCGTGTCAATTAGTTTATTAACATAATATTGATTGGAATAATTAATTTCTCAGTTTGTGATAAAATTAGCAGAACAAAAATGGCACTTTACAAAATATATTATACATAAAGACATATCTAATTATAATTACATTAAGACTGTTAATAATGCTTCAATACAGTAAAAAAATAAATTAGACATATTACTGTAACTTTTTGACTGCACCATCATTATAAAAAGGTTCTTTCAGGCAATATTCAAGGAGTTATACCAATGACCTTGAACGCTAGCACCATTGCGATAAAAAAATAATAAGTATAAATTAAGTATAAATTCTGGTCTATTACATTATTTTATTAGATTTGTAGTATTTCTTTTCTTGTTTTATTTAATAAAATGTTTCTTCGTAGTTACAGATAGCGAAAGTGCTAAAAACAGCCGTTTACATAGCACTTTCCTGTCTCTTACTACACTTAAATAGAATTGATAATTTCTAAAGATACTGAACTACTAGTTTTTTTATTTGATATTTTCTCGCAGTTATATATTTTTTCCCTAATGTCCAATCAGGTATCTCCTTAAAAAGAAAACAATAACTATTTTTTTAACTGACACTAGATAGCGCTGCACAGTAAAGAATTGAAAAAATTAATAGGATTTGTTTAAATGACCAGTGATGGAAACTGGCATCGAAGATACCTGTATTTTAGGTAACCACCGATATGGTAACCTAAATTATATAAATAACAGTATTTTTAGGTTACCTCCTTTAAAATACCGGTCACCGGTATAAGGTATTTTAAATGCGGCATTTTATAGTAGAAAAGTATTGGGCCTTACCAATTAGTACCGGTATTTAGAGGTTACCATATTAAATAAAGTAACCGAAATCGTAATATTGACCTGCATTCTCTGATACCGGTAACCGAAATTCATAATGATTTTGAATCTCTGAATAAAATTAAGTACTCATTGTGTCTTCGAGATTGTTACACGACTGTCCAAATAAAGAATGTGAGAGTAATGTATTAAGGGTTCATGTACATTATTGTACATGTAAGTTTCTTTGTTCCACCATAACTTCTAAATGCCTGAACATATTTGGATGTGTGAGGTATCGTAATAATTTTTAATTAGCCCGAGTGATACTCGCTATAATTTTTTGGCAAGGTAGTCGTGTTTTTTAATTTCAGGTGATTTTATAATTAAGTAAGCAAGTAATTATGAGTAGGGGACATCGAAAACATAATCTATACTAATATAATAAAGAGGAAACCTTTGTATTTTTGTAGGTTTGTAACAAATAAACTCTACAACTACTGAACCGATTTTAAAAATTATTTCACCATTAGAAAGCTAAATTATCCCTGAGTAACATATGGTACTTTTTACTACGGGAAATATGTTCTTCCCACGGGAAAATTCAAAAATAAAGCGGGCGTAGCCGCTGGATCCGCAAGTATTTAATATAAAACGCTCATAGCAATATAATTATTGCTATGAGCGTATAGGTCGGCGGCAATCAAAAAGTTAATAGATTATCATAAGCAAACTTATTTATACATAACATAAAAACCACTATGGCACGTTATAAAACTAAATCAAGGGTAGAACACACAAATAATGCTATTACACTAATGGTTTTACAATCAATCACTGCTGGTTTATTAGGCGTTGCCATATAGTAAAGTAAAGTAAAATTTTATTTAAAACATGTAGAACAGGCTTACAATAGGTGATCGGACTGTTCTTACAGAACGTTCGCTATAGAAATTTCGAAGACAAAAATAATATAAAGGTAAGAAGAAAAAAATAAAGACCCGAAAATGGGAATTTTTCTGAAAGTTAATAAAATATATATAAGTTGCGCCGCGAATAATCAGCTGTTTTTTTATTTAATAATTTGACTTTTCCAAACATTTTAAGATCTCGCCAAATCTTAAACAGTCTCACTTGGAATATTTTTTTTCTGGCAGAAAATCTTATTTTTTTATCAATGGCAACATTAAACTTCGAGTGATTGGTTGTAAAACCACAGAATGTGGCAGTGATTGGCTAAAGATTGATCAGTGTCGCCAATGATGCCCGTCACCGCTCTATTTTTTAGCAACTCTTTGTAATTTCTACTCTTGCGTCGCATTTAAGTATATTCTGTACTAAGACTCTAGCTATATGATTACCAAGCTTATTCGCAGCTGGAAAACAAATTCTGTGCGCACAATAGGACATACTAACTGCAGTAATAAGTTTGTAAAACAAACTTGTTTTTTTTTCGTCGGTTTGTTGTGTTTTTTTAGCTTAACGAACTATCTATTTATAGTCTAGAAGAGTAACAACGCTTCAAACTTGACCCCACTAAATGAATACCAAAGAAGCAAAACTATACCATACGACATTCGAATACGCGGTACAATGATGTTTTATATGACTCGGTTTGTAAGAACGTGGAAAGTAAGCTTCAATGTACAGCAGCGACGTCATCTGCCTGTCTGTCGTCGTCGTCGTCTGTCAACATTAATTAGGTGACATGTTTTAGCGGGCTTTGTTAGACGGTTACTCTTCTATAGATAATTCGTTGATTTAGCTGCAAATAAGCTTAGTAATCATACAGATATGTCTATCTTTGGTACAGATTTAGGTATATTATATTTTATTGTTTAAGTAAGTATATTAATATTCTTCTATCATTAATATATAAATAGTGCCTTATTAGCAGCTCCTACAGTTGACTCTTTGTTATTCCTAATGTGTTTGTTAATAATAATAATATAATTTTTGTAGTACTAATGTACAGTAAAAGTCAAGACGACCTACCTAACCAGCATAAACAGGCCTCGCTGTGCTTATAATATCGATGGTGCTATGTGTCAGCTTATACTGGAAACGTGAATGACGTTGACTGTACGTGTGATTTCTTCATTTCGGTCGCTTCATCATCTGTAAAGTAGCATAGGCAAGTTAGTTTCTTCGTAAGCCACAATGTGACTTACGAAGAAACTGTGTCGTATAAAATCAAAACCGGCAATATAGGTCTGATCAAAATTTTGACAGTATAAAAAAAGCGATTTATCGTAAATTGTGAGCCTTATATGATAATACTTATGTTTCAGGTTAATGTTTGGAGTATTAGAATAGACAATAATAGTAATTTATTGGGTTACAAAGAGGCATGATTAAGTCAGAACGATTTTAATTTCAAATATTGCCAACTTATATTCTAAATGTCTTTAGATTGCCGTAATTGAACCCAAGCTCGATAAAGATGGCCGACTTTGGTACCAAACTGAAGAGGTTTGTCAGAAAACAACGCTATCCGCCATTTTGTCACGTCACAATCAGCGCTGCTGATTGGCCGACATATACCTATACTTTTTTTTACATTCTGCATAGCAATAAGAATTGCTGATTTCATACTATGTTTTAGATTTAAGTCTCTACTGTTTCTAGGTTCGAAATAAAAATGTTATCTTTATCTTATCTTATATATTTATTTATTTAAACAAAGGATACTCACTTTACTTCAAGTTGAGTTGTCCGGGGTTGTAGAGGTCAAAATCGAAGGAGTCCGTGTCGAAGTTCCGGATTTGGTCCATCAGCATGTCGGTGTCCATGAAGTTGCCGACTTCGGACGGCGCAGGCGTCGTGGCGCCTAGGTAGCTGTTGTGCGTTCGTTGTTGTCGTTTGGTTGTTGATGTTTTAAAATGTTGGTTATTTTGTTATTTTTGGATTGAATAAAATTTGTGTGTTTTGTTGTTAGGTGTATTCATTATTAAATTAATTGTTATATTTCAAATTATTTTTTGTAGTAGTATTGTTGATGCAGTGTGTTATATGGTGTTGTTCAGTTTGGGCAAGGTCAATCCAGTGTAGTGTAGTGTAATTTTTTATTAGTTATTAATGTAGTGTATTTGTGGTTGTCCCAATAATGATAATTAATTGTTGATGTAATGGCCATTGTTGCCATTTGTCATATTTTGGTAATTATATTTTGTATTTTCGTTTATTTTTTCAGCATCCGGTGCACAGGCGCCGACGTCGAAGGAATCGGGAAAGAGAGAAAATGCAACACGTTAGACCAACGAAGACGGCCGTTGAAGTATAGAAAAATAAATAGAATTTACAACATAAAAGTAACATCCTTACTCGCCAAAAAGGCAGCACAGACAAAAATTGGCAAAGTTCGTGTGCCCGGCTTTACTTGATAAGTTTACAGTTACGTAACAAAAAATATAATATATAATTTGGAAAATGATACAAAAAACAATACGACCGTCTGTGTTGCATTTTCGCTAAGGAGGGTAGGATAAAAATTGCTTCGGCACATTTTCATTAAATGAGAAAATGTTTTTACTTCAAATATTTACAAATTATAAGAATAATGTTTCGCAGCTGCAGGCAAGTACGGTAGGCAGCTCATCAAGAGCTATACATTTTTGTTGCAAACTAGTTGTTATTACCAACGCGCAAGATGCCCCATGTATAGCTTAATGTGCTGTTCACTGTACATAAAAATGTACGTGTAAAAAACCTAATTAGGTAGATAGGTAGGTATGTACCTAATTTTCTGCGAATTCTCTCCTTCTAAGTATTCTAGAAGGGCGTCCTAATTAGATCATTAATTAAGATTATTAAAACATACGCGCGCTCTTTTTTTATATGCTAACAGATACATCATCATAATCTTTTTATAAAATAAGTAAATATCAAGAAAACAACATGCCAAAGACATTTTTATCGATGTAAATAAAAAGCTTACTATTCACATATAAGTGTATTATAAATACAGCAAAACGTACATTTAGGAATTTAACACTTAACATCTTCGTAATGTATGAGTTACATTTAGAATTACTTATAGCTTATATAATATCTTGTAGGTAGAAAGGTCGTAAACGCCAAATTGACCAAAACAGTAGGCACACGATGTGTAATTCGGTTTCGAGGTCTGCGTCTGGATCACATAATTAAATCTACACAAATTCTGGACATCAAAGGCAAAAGGTCGGATGTACCATTTTAGCCAAAAACTTTTTTTAAATGAACTTTCTCATTGTTTTGTTTTCATTCAGGCTCAGTAATTCTCATATTGCTAAAATGTAAGTAAGTAAAACATTTATTAATGTCTATTTTTTTAAAGCAAAGACAATAAAGATTTAATGGATACAAAAATAACATTAAATGCTTTAAAACTACTTTAGTGTCATGCTTCTAATAGCTTGGTTAAATTGGCTTTTACGACCTTAATACCTCAAGGTATAGATATCGCTTACGATGCCAACAGTAATGTTCTATTCTTTTAAGTTCATCAGTCAGTCCTTTTCATTTTGCTGCGTAAGGAAAGAGACAGGAGATAATGAGGGACTCTCAGAACTTTCTACTAATGAGTCCGAGATGACTTCAAAACATTCGCTTTGCCTTTTAGCAATGCTACAGTGATATGTACAGTGATAAAAGCTGTACTCATATAAAGGTCTATATTTTTACGATAGTGTTTTGATACTATCGCAATCGTACTTCTGGCATAAGTTACAAATATATATATATATATGATGTCAAAGAATTTGGAATGATCATCTCCTGTCATTTAAATTTTCTTTAAAAGGCGAAGAGAACGAGCAAACGTTACTGCTAGGAATCTCAAGCATTTTCTACCTAACTTTAACCGTTGTACGGTCTTCTTTCTTCCCCTATTCAGGGCAGCAGATCGGTATCAGATAAAAACCGGTTAACACATTTCATTCGGATTTATTTCAATTATACCGGTTAAAAGTTTTATTAACCGGTATTCGGTATATATGATGGAAATTGACCGGTTTTTTGTCATCAGTTTTTTTTTTTAGTTAATCCAAGTAAGCAAACCCTGCAGTCATTTATCGTATAAATGGCGTACTCAAAATATCTACATAACAAACATTTACATTTCTAATGTAGTTAAAATATACTGCAAGTCATAATAGAATCATTTAAAGTAGTATCTACTATAACACGGATTGCAAGAAAAGATGTAACGATAAAAATCTGGCACCAATACACCGTGAAATTTACATCGTTTTGTTCCCGCCGTGTAGTGATAGTACCCGTCAAACTGAACAACTTTTCACGAAAAAAAAATTTCCTGCGACAAAAAAATTTTTGGCCTCTCCATACAAAGTGAGACTCCCGACCGACCCATTTTGTATGGAGACCAAAAATTTTTTCGTCACAGGATTTTTTTTCTCGTGAAAAGTTGTTCAGTTTGACGGGTACTATCACTACACGGCGGGAACAAAACGATGTAAATTTCATGCTGTATACGATAAAACCAACTATTAAGCATGACTTCGCTCCAGAATTACCTATTTGAGATGTAAAATCGTGGAAAATTCCTGTATCTTTAACTAACAATATGTAACTTACTCCCTTAACAACTATTACTATAATAGTCACATCCATTGATATTCCAATACTTGTAAATTCGTTTTATATAGTAAATAGTAATCCGAATATAATATAAGCAAACAAATACATATTTATATATTTTTAATTTGTAATATACCAGGTGTTACAAAACTACAAATAAATCCGAAAGGGTGTGAATCTGCTCGTAAAACTGAACAACTTTCCCCAAAGAACATAGGTCGAAAAACGATTTAAAAAAATCGCATTCCCATACAAAATGTAGATGGTCTCCATACAAAATTTACTCGTCTTTTTGTAACACCGTGTATATAATTAGGCCAACATACTGATCTATAAAAATCAATATTGTCAGGAAAATATGCTCTATAATTATGACATAACGTGACATATATTATAATTTTATATGTAAACTCTTTTTGGTTTAAATTTAGCATTAATATAAAAGAGAAAAAAATAATATCGTCCGTCATGGATTTTATTCTTAACACATTTTAAACTTAATAGCTAAGTAAAAGATTTTGTCATGTTTTTCAAGAATTTACTAAGAGTAGATGTTAGTATAAAAAACAGACATATTTTAGCACCGAATTTATACAAAAATAATCACATTGAAACAAGCTTTCAATTTTCCCTATTTGATTACCAAAATGAGATTTTAAAAGATTTGTGACGCATTGTGCGTACTTAATAAATAAAATAGAAACTAATCGACATAATATTACATTAACTTATTTTTATTTTATAGTTATTTTTTAAGGTATAGCCATTAAGTGAAGTTACACGGTTCGATTCCCGGCTTGGTAAATAATATGAGTGAACGATGATTTCGAATATCAGGGCCCCGTTTCACGAAGCTACAAGTTACTAGTAACAAGTTACAATTTGATTTACATTGCGTAGCCAATTCACCTGAACTGTAAGCGCTTATCGTTTTCTCTAATCGTCTACGCAATGAACGTCGAATTGTACTTGTAATTTGTAACTTGTAGCTTCGTGAAACGGCCCCCTGTTCGGATCAGAGTATTATTCGTATTTGCCGTGTATGTTTTAACAATGGAATCCTAGACAGCCGCAGAGCTATTTCTGTGTTTTTGGCATTCTGATATTTTGGATAATAAAAGATTCACCTGGCTCTAAAAACATTCCTATGTATAAAAAATTTGGTTAACTTCCAACAACGCTGCGTCTAAACCCATCACAGACGCGGTTTTAGATATATAGGTAATCATGTTTCAAAGAAAGACCTTCCGTCACCTTCAATTCGCATCAGGTCAAGGATCAACAACACTGGTCATCATCAACAGCTCATATACATCCCCACCAAGGGGCTCGAGCCTACCCTGAATTAGGGCGAGGTCTTAGTTGACCACGCTGGCCCAGTGCGGTTTGGTCGACTTCACACGCAACCTTTCAATTTCTTCGCAGGAGTGTGCAGGTTTCATCACGATGTTTTCCTTCACCGTATGAGCGTCGAATAAACGTACATGAATTCGAAATTCGAAACGCACATTGGTACGTGGTGGGATCGAACCCGCGCCTCCCGGACTGATGGCAGCGGCCCTAACCACTAGACCAACGACGCTCTACACTGGTCACTAATTGTCAAATATTGGCCAGCCATCTGCTTGGCCCTTGGCTTGATACAAATACGAGGCGATGAGAGGTCCTTCGTTGAAACATTAAAAATCGAATTTTGAAATTTTTGTAGCGGGCTTTAACAAGGCAGCTTGTTCTAAATTCAAAATGCAGTCGCGAGTTCTTGAATGACAACATTGTTTTAGATTTTCGTTTTGTTTTATAGCCAGTGCGCTGCGTTTTAGATGGTTAAATAATAAAGCTCGACATGAGAAGCATTAGGTCGGATCCGACCAAAATAACTTTTAGCATGGTAGGCATACTGAAAGTCTCTGGATCAGCTGGCCACTTACAATAAAAGAATGAAAAAACAATTATGGAATTCGAAAATGGAACTCTTTGGGAACATTTTACTTTTTAATTTGCGAGACTGCTAAAAAGTGATTTTGGTCGGATATGTAGATCCAACCTGATTGCTTCTGAACTAAAGTATACGGAATTATGATGGGATATCCCATCGGGCAACGGCTGGCTACTATATATTATAGCCACGGCTGTGATGCGATTAATCTTTGAAAAGAATCGTCGATATATTAATAACTTAGGATACTTTCAGACAACCAATCGAAATTAATTTTAAATTATGAGATCATTTTACAGTAAAAAATAATACTTTAAATTTCGAGGCCGTTGCGAAATTACAAGAAGTAATCACCATTACCCTGTGAAAATCAGACCAATTATCATACTCTCCGACTGTTTAAATATTTACGTTGACAGTTAACGACTATGAATCTTATTTATGACATTTAATACATTATTTATTATAGAATATATATTAAATTTAATTAGAAATGCATCATGTGGACCCAAATGTGAGACAGGAAAACAATACGCTACTATTAAAAATGTATATAAAAATCGGAATATTAAGAATACAAATAAATAGGACGGTTTGAGCCCATTGGTGTCCATTCCCGCAGCGAAACTAAATTTAAATTTAATATTAGCCTTGTCACTTTCTGACCCACGAATGAAATGAAATGAAAAAGGACGGGAGATTGTCGGCTCTTTTGAACGTCAAATTTTATGTCACAATTTTATGTTGCGGGATCCTAAAACAAGCCGTTTAAAATTACATTGCACACGTCAAAACTTGACATTTGCGCTATAGAATTTAGCGCTCACAATGGTTGACAATCGCCTGTCCTTTTTCATGGTCGTGGGTTTTAGTTTCGCTGCGGGAATTGACACCATTGACTTCGAGAAACATTTAGTGATTTCATTATTTTTACTTTCTATATGCACACTTAATATCTGGTATATAAATAAATTTATACGCGTTTATAAAAAATATTTTTTTTTTGTATACAAATGTCCTACTGTGTAAGTACTTTCCTTTGCTATTTTTCGTTGACGTTGTCAATTCTTTTTTTAGTGATTAAATAATTAAATACCTTAAAGATACTTTGGGACGAATTGGACTGTTTAAAACAGTTGGTCTATCTATTGGCCTTTTAAAGAAAATATTTAAAAATCATGGTATATTATGCTACAAAAGATATGTAAATTTGTGGTCTTTATACTTGTTTTTACTGCTTATATTTTAATAAGCCTCATAGTAAACGCGGAGAAAACATCAATTTATGCGTTTTAAATATATATTTTATTACATAGTAGTTAGTAAATGGAATATTTGCTAGCTTTGACGTTGAAAAATGATTTATTTTGTAAAAAAAAAATTATTCGAAAAATTATTTTTGATTTGATTTGCATTAATATTTTTCCTGGATTAGATATAGTGCAGATTGGTCAGCTTTACAAATAAAAATAAAATAAAAAAACATTTAAATGCTTCATAATATCAATTTAACGTGAAAGCAAAATGTTAATACCATTACTATCAAGATTATAATATTGCTCAACAAAAAATCCATAATACGCGAAAGTCATATACTTGACTGTCTGTTTGTAACGTTTTCACAGCTAGTGGTATCATATTTTTAAAGGGCTTGAATAACAGGACCTCCCAACACTATTTTAAATATCGTATACATGATTTTTAATACTTTCGTTCGATTTTTATTGTATTTCAGTTCATTTGTCAATCACAACTAGAAAGACTAAATCATTATAAGTTTATTTTCAAGTAACAAATGCTATTGATATGTCGTATACTTTTTTATTGGAATAGACATTTCGATAATTCGTTATTTTTTCGTTAACTAATTTTAATTAAGTAAGTATTATGACTATCTCATGCTAATGGCAGTATCGATTTATTTTATTAATGAGAAGCTAAATTTTCCCATATTGGTTCCCGTTTTAATCGTACTAATAATTTTTATTAGTGACGTTTCAAAACCTGCCTTTTTACGACTCACGCGCAGGCAGTGTAACACCCATGAGTCTATTGAACTAAATATGAACTAATACGGTTTATTTGTGCGTGAAAGTCGCCATAGCAACCATCAGCAACAGAGATAATACAGAAGCCCTGCTATAAGGGGAATGCAAAAATAAATATAGTAATCATATATAAAAGTTCTTTAAGCTCAAGTCTTATATCTATCCATGTCGATTTTAGCATAACTACAACATCAAAAAATTTACTAACATCACTTATATCAATAGTTCACACTAGTACAACACGCATAATATTAATAATCTAAAATAAACGTGAAATTCCGTCGTGAGCAGATTTTGTTTTTTAAATTCTTAGTGTGGTCTGGCTAAGTAAAATTTAATTTGTTTTAAATTATTTGATAAACTTTCTTAAACCCATTTTCGGTAGGGAACGTGATTTTTTTAAACCAATATTTTTAAGTTAATTTTGCAGACAGTTACGTTCAAAAATATGAAGTCATACCACGTGTTTTGATACTATACATCAGGGGTGGCCAACTTGGTTAGACCCAAGATCTACTGTTCACAGACGACACCCTGTGTGATCTACCAATTACATACTTCTTGAAATCTTAAATGAAACAGCATAGTTCAGTACACAAATATTTATATTTTTTGCTTTGCCACGATCGACTAAACTAATAGTCGCGATCGACTGGTTGGCCACCCCTGCTATACATTATCTACTTCGATCACAGAAAGGGACCAGTTTACAATGTTGACAACCACTCCTCTATCCGCACAATCGAATTACTAATTCAAACTCCTAAAATGGTAGTCTCTATGATCGAAGATTATCTTTATATTCTTGAATAAAGTCACCTGTAACAAAAGTAACGTAAGAAGAAGTTATTTCCAAGTATAAAAACATTCCATTGCCTCCATTTTTGAATGTGACTGTACAGAATGTCTTTTGTTACCTATTATTACGAAAAAGGTAACCGCCATCTTGTAAATCGTGAGAAACGTCTACTTTGGCTACTACCGCCTTAATACCGGTATCCTAAAAACATTGACCGGTTAACTGATTGAGTTAAAAGTTATCGATCAAATCCCTGCTCACGACATTTTATGATATTTCAGTTTTTCTTTGTTTACCTAACACGGAAAGTTATATAAAATATTCGCTACTAAATTAAGTATTAAAATACTGATAATTTCAGCTAAAAACATGATTACAAAGCCAATATTTTTATTAAAACATTAGCAATTAGTAATACTGACATTTTGTGAAACGAAAAATAGCATTTTTTACTATTTTTCAAATTATTTCTGGCGTTTTTCTTTTCCAACCTCAGAGTTGAAGCATTGTCGGGGCGAGGCTAAAAATTACACGTTACTGTCAGTTATTTGTTCAAAGAAACACAAAGTGCTGACTAAATAAGAGTAACACAAAATCTCTCGGGTGGGGAGTTTTTTTTTTGTTTTTTATTCAAGGAAAGGTTACATAAAATTACTTATTGTCTAAGCCGTACTACAGAAACCAATTGGTTTATATGAGGTACGGCGAGATCACCTTACTCAGTACAATATTACACCATTCTCACAAACTAAATAATTTATGAACTAAAAAAGTAGGTAATACTATATCAATTAATTTGTTCTTTTAGTAAAATTGATTTAAATTTAGTATCAAAATGATAATAATATTTTAAATTGTTAATCAAATAACTGTTTTGTGAACTTGGATGACTTCCTATAATACTAGCCTAGTATAGGAGTTAAACGCAACATCGTTATAAGACGTGTAATAAGGAAATAAATATATCATTATTATTATTATATCTGTGCTAGAGGTAAGGTATACACTATTATAGATCACCAGATGGAACATTTTCGTCATCATGAACCCATAAACCCATATTTGAAAAACCCTCCGGATAGGGTTGCCAGGTCTTAAAACCGAAAAGCTGGACTGATCAGCCAGCTTAGCCGGACATTTGGGTAGTAAGGCTGCTTTTTCACCAGAGATGTGCTGGGATGCGTTGCGAGGGATGTGTTTTTCAAGAACCAATAGAATCGCTTCATTTACCTTGCCTCGCGCAGCACAGCTCCGGCGAAGACCCTTATTTTAGTCATCACACGACAATTTTTTAAAGTGAGACTAGGCTATTTATAATTTACCGTAAAATCTTAAATTTTAATGAAACAACAATAAAATGATAAAATTTAAAAAGCCTAACAAAAGTCGGATATCGTCTAGTTTCGCCGGACACGCAACTAAAAAGCCTGACTGTGTCCGGCTTTATCCGGACGCCTGGCAACCCTACCTCCGGACGACTTCGTCACTTTCTTAAACTTGACCTTCTTCTAACTTGACACTTTCCTAACTCGTCTCATTTTTAACTTGGCATTTTATTGGTTTGGTCTCTTTTTCAAATTTGTCACTTTCCTAACTCGTCCAAATGACTTTGAAAAACAAGTTTCATAGACATAGGGATTTAAAATTTTTAAGTGTCGGTTTTTTTATTGGTTACTGGCCTCTGCCCGCGGCTTCGCACGCATCTAAAAACTGGATAACGCAATTCCTCGTCTGGTTAAATTTTTTGTAAATTTTTCCCGTTTTTTGAACATGAGTTATTTAGTTTCCCTAAATGGACAACCACCCGAGAGGTTCTGTTTTATCTAGTTTCATCATCATCATCAGCTCTTATACGTCCCCGTCTCGTATCTACTTTACACGTTGTATAATATTTAATGGACACATGTGACTGTACCAAAAGCACAGCACCTTTCAAGAAACATGGTTTTTCTATAAAAGAAGAAAACCACACTTCTCATCAAATCAATCGAAACACTTTGCAAGTTTATGTTTTGTAAGGAACAATAGAAAAATGTGTATATTTAAGAATATATGGCAAATGTCGTTTAATAGTAAGCAACATGAGGTTTTCAAATCCTATGTGAACGACACAAATGTATATTTAGGACTATAATGGTCACGATATTCGCACAGTCACGCTCTAATCCTTAATTTAAGATCGTCAGTCCTTTCTATCTTTTAAAGATTAAAGAGGAACAGGAGATGGCCATCCTAATATTAGAGCTGTCAAATATCGAATTTGAACCTTATAGACGCATTGATTGCACAATTTTAGAGAGCACGTAAAACAAACGACTTAAAAATTTCTTAATTTGACAGCTGTGTTGTTTTAGGTTATCATTCATTCAAAATAATATCATTCGTTCGTCTGCATTCATCACCTCTCTTTCATTGGTCATAAAAACGAAAAGGATAGCTGGATTTTAAAATTAGAATTAGAAGATGACTTCCTGAATCGAGGCCAATGTCAAAACATTATATTCCTAAATATACACATTTTTCTGTTATTCCTTACAAAACATAAACTTGCAAAGCGTTTCGTTTTTTTTTTATGAGAAGTATATACTCGTATTAACTGTAATAGGGTTCATCTTTCATCTATGCCTTATATACTTTTTTAACTACCATGCCTAACAATATAAAAAATGCATTTTATTTTATTACAACCTATATTGCTTACTTAATCTTAAATAATAATATAATATGAAGAGGAAGCACTTATAAAAGGCACTTAAAGAAAAAACATGCACATAAAGTAGTATACAATAATAAAATAAAAAAGGATGTGACTATTAAAAGAACTTAAATAAATTATATTTAAATTAAATTTTAAGACAAAGCCTTTGTTTTTAGCGTCAACTAAAAGTCAGTATTGTACCTAAAGACGGGGTTTTTATTTTATAATGTTCTAACATTACATCGGCTCGCTTACCATAATAGTTTTTTTACTAGGAACCGAAATGGTAAATAACATTGAAAACCAGTATTTCAAATTCTAATACCGGTGAAAACCGGTTTTTATCGAATTTTGTCATTACTATTTGTGATACCGGCAAAAGATGAGTATTGGAATTGATAGAAACGGTACTAACGTGATACCGATACAAAGTCAAAACTAACTATTATGCGGTTCCAAAACAAATGTGTATCATTTATAAAAATGCTGACGACTAAAACCACTTAGTTGTTTACAATGAGCTATAATGAAGCTGCCGTAAGCCGTGTGGTGACGGCAGAGTAGAATACATTAGTCACCAACCCCTACTCTTCCCGTGCGTGTCGTAAGAGGTGACTTAGGGCTACACATTGAACAGGGAAAAGACAAAATCGAAACGTAAGAAATCTAAATTTGAAAATGAATTTAAAATGAAAGATAAAACTGCCAGAAAGAAAGGTTGCCAGTCATAAAACAGGAAAGAGGACGAATGCCTCGTTACAAGGGTACCCTGTGTCGCGGAAAACCAGGCTACTAGAGAAAAAAAAAAAACTAAAATAAAAAAAAACACTCTGAATCAGTGCCATTTTTCCAACGAGTTCTGATTAATTAAAAGTGCTGATTATAAGCGAGCCAACATAATTATGAACTACATTCAGAGTCAAAGCTATTCTCGAAAAAATATCGAACAGAGCAATACAACTCTGTTTTTGGAGTTGTATTACGTTTAAAATCAAAAAGGTCCCCTTAACTCACCGACTTCGCGACTTCGTCAACTCATATACGTCCCCACCACGACTCGAGCCTACCCTGAATTAGGGCGATGAGGCCTTAGTCGACTACACTGGCCCAGTGCGGGTTGGTCGACTTCACACACAACCTTTGAGTTCTTTCGCAGGAGTGTGCAGGTTTCACGATGTTTTCCTTCACCGTAAGAGCGTCGAATAAACGTACATATGAATTCGATATTCGTAAACACATTGGTACGTGGTGGGGATCGCCCTATCCACTAGACCACTAGCTCTCGGCTTTGAACGTACGCCATTTGATATTTCTAGTAACAATCTTAACTAAGTTCCGCCTCTGAATCAAGGCTTGAATACCTGGTTGAATCTTCAAACCAGTTTGCGCGCATGTCCACACATTTTAAGAAGAGCTTTTTCATTACAATTCGGCTCGCAAGAAGCGGTATTTTTTTCGGTTCTGATCATAGAGCATTTTCATTTTGATTCCTGCTCAAATATCAGACTGATTTACTTCACTCTTTGGTCCTCGATCTGGTTTCGCTGCATTTATGCACGAGAAAGAAAGAGATAGAGCATCGCGCTTTACTCGTCACGCGCTGCTTGGGATTAACCAGGTTTATCCCAGAAGCGATATCGCTCGTAAGTCGGTTTCGCTTTACGAGTGATTCGCCTGGGATCTGGTTTGAAACCGAAATTCACCAGGTTAAAAAAATACCGGTTTCCAGCCTTGATTGTTACATTCATTTGTCTGCGGCGCTTATAGTCGCCTGCGTCGCTGCGTCAATACGTCTTGACAGCCGCATACAAGGGGATATCTTTTGCCGTCAATACGTCTTGACAGCCGCATACAAGGGCGCCTTTTGTTCTACTAGTATTAAATTACCGGTTTCCAGCCTTGCTCTGAATGTTGTTCGAGATACAAGAACCTTAGTCGCTGACGGGAATATGTAAGTCATTTCATCATTTGCTGACTAGCAAGATAATACAGAAGCTGTTATTATTATCGGGCCAGCGTCAGTTTAAAAGTCCATCAAGTACCTAAAGCAAAAAATATCACAAAATGAACAAAAACATAAAAAATAAACAATAATACAACAATGATAGCAAACCAGGGAATTGAACTACAAAGTATTTGGACAAGTCAAGAAGGAATTAGGGCTAATAAAAGGGGGGGGGAGTGGACCTGTAGTCTGAAATAAAAATATTTTTTTCTTTTTAAATAAAAAATAAAAAATTCTGATAAAATAATAAAAGCGGAACATAACATTTGAGAACGGGATGTACTAAGAAAAAAAAAAACTAATATGCCTATAAATGTGCCGAATTCAGAACGAGACAAAGTGACAATGTCGGTCATATGCCGAGGAAGTCAAAACGAGAATGGGGTCTGATAAGAACCAGACTAATTACAGTAAAAATTAATAGACAAAATAAATAATAAGCGTGGGAAAAACTACTGACATACTTGAC
Organism: Carpatolechia fugitivella; assembly: GCA_951230895.1. Taxonomy (NCBI): domain Eukaryota; kingdom Metazoa; phylum Arthropoda; class Insecta; order Lepidoptera; family Gelechiidae; genus Carpatolechia; species Carpatolechia fugitivella. Next base: position 7,879,078 of record OX579672.1, read on the forward strand.
ATAGAGATCTAATGAGAATAAGAAAAAAATAGGCCTGATTAACGAGACAAAACAAGAATGGGACACAGCAAGAACGGGAGGAATTCACATTGGGGTAATGAGAATTTGACAAATGAATTTCAATTTAAAAATGGGTTAAAACGAGTATAGGGCGAATTAAGAATGGAATAAAATGAAAGTGTTAAATTAAGAATGCGGCAAAACGAAAACGGGACGAATCAATACCGTGTCGAAATGAGAATGTGTCAAATTGAGAACTTGACGAATCAAGAAAGGGTGAAAACGAGAACGCGGCAAAATGAGAATGGGTCAAAATAAGACAGCGTACCTGTTGTGGTGCGAGGGAGTGTTGCGGTGCGAGTCGGGCGAGTGCGCGCTGTAGGCGGGCGAGGGCGAGATGTACGAGGGCAGCGTGGTCACCAGCCCGGGACGCACGTAACCGTTCTTTAATACCTCGTTCTCTGTGGGAAAAAAAGTCAAAGTCAAAGTCAAAATTATTTATTTCCATAGGATGTTATTACATCACTTAGATCCGTCATTACATTTTTTTGGGTGAGTTCACTAACACAATGGCGGAATCTGTGGAGAAGAGCTCACCGAAGAAACTCCACAGTCGTCGCATCTTTTGCGTTTCCTTTTTTAAATTAAATATTGTCAATTACAAAATTAATGCTTATTATACGATATATGTCGAAACATCACATCACACTAATATTATAAATGTGAAAATGTTTGGATGTTTGTTCCGCTTTCACGCCTAAACTACTGGACGGATTTGGGTGAAATTTGGAATGAAGATAGTTTGTAACCTGGATTAACAAATAGGATACATTTTACCGGGAAAAGTTTTATTCCCACGGGAAAATCTTACATAGGGCGAGCGTAGCCGCGGGCGTACCGCTATAGGTGAAGGGTAGGTGTAGGGTAGATGTAGGGTAGGGAAGAGGTGAAAAATGGCAGGACAACGTCTGCCGGGTCAGCTAGTCATTAATAAAATATACAGTGAGGCTAATTCTCACTCATCATCATCATCATTTCAGCCTGTTAAGTCCACTGCTGAACATAGGCCTCTCCAATCGCACTCCAGCGCGACCGGTCCGTAGCCACCTGCATCCAACGAGACCCAGCGATCCTCACCAGGTCGTCGGTCCATCTCGTAGCTGGCCGTCCCACACTGCGCTTCTCACTGTCACGCTCTAATTCTTAATTTAAGTTCGTCCGTCCTTTTCACCTTTAAAATATTAAAAAGGGAATTTGAACCTTTTGGCCGCGTCGGCTGCACAATTTTAGAGAGCACGTAAAATCTCTTAATCTGACAGCTACGCCTTTATTTTAGGTTATCGTTCATTCAAAATAATATCATTCGTTCATCTGATCAGAATCTCTTCTATTTCATTGGTCATAAAAACGAAAAGGATAGCTGGATTTTGAAATTAGTATTAGAGTATGATTGTGTGAATCGGGGCCAGTGGCTTTATTTCTAAAAACTGACTCAACAAAAAAACTAAACATACATATATTTATCGAACCTGTTCACAAAATTTCACGAGGACCTGTAGAGAACAAACAGTAGCAATATACCGACCAGGTTTAGTGTAGTACTTCCCGAAGACATCATCTTTGATGGTGTTGGGGTAAAGGAACTGGAGTTGCTGCAAATCCAGCACTCTGTCAGCCAGCGAGCGAAGAGTGAGGTCTCGGGACGTGAACGGCTGCAGGCTGAATACTTCGTTGCCCTCTGCGTGGAAAAAAAGATTTTACTTAAATGCATGAAAAAATATTAGTTTTTTTCATAGTTCATCTGTTATTTTTTTTTTTTTCTCTTTAATCCTTTATGTAAAGCATTTAATAAATAAATCAGAAATAGCTTTGGTATATAGGTGCTTCCTCGGAAGAGCGATACCTCCTAACGCAGGCTTTTCTTAGCCTAAAAGGAGGTATCACCCCTAATTATAAGATTAATTTGTTAAAAGAAATAAATGATTTAGTATTTGTATTTTGTATTATAAAATAAAGTCACTTTTCTAGTTCCACTAATATTATATTCACCCGACCGGTTCTACTATGTGTACCAAGTTCCATCAGGTGCCGCCATCGCAAGTATCAATTGTGTCATCATCATCAACATCATCAACGGCCCGTTACAGTCCACTGCTGGACTCTGAGCCTCCTCCACTAAGTGTTTGGTTTTGCCATAATCTCCACGCTTGGCAGGCGGGTTGGAGATCGCAGATTAAAAGGTTACTGTATCAGAGAGCGCTGCTGCCCGTTCCCTGTTCAATGTGTAGTCCCTAAGTCGCCTCTTACGACACCCACGGGAAGAGTAGGGGTTGGTGACTAATGTAGAATACTCTGCCGTCACCACACGGCCTCAAATCAATTGAATACAAAAATAGAACACCGACTGTCAAAACAGAATCAAAATTGATCGAAAACAACTTTATTAAACAAATATATCTGTCCCTCTTACGAAAACAAAACTTTCTATGGCGGATGTATGGCCCGCGTGACATATGACGTCACTTAAGATTTATAAAATAAAATGTAGTCAAATACCCTCAGACGTAAGTTAGCAACTCTATAGTATGTAAATTAGCTAAATTAGTTGGCACATGCTGAGTCAGCGCCAATAGGGGATCAGACTGTTCACCATATTTTATGAATTTACCATATTTTATCAATTATTTTTAAAATATAGATTAGTAGCAGACGATTCGCGAAGTAAAAAACAGAATCGGTTAAAAAACGATTTTTTGTATGGAGATTATATGGCGTTACTAACAAATGACGTCACAAGTGGGTATGTGCCTCTCTGTCTAATCTTGAATTTCAAACCTTTATAACTCGGTCAATTTTAAAGATAGAGCAAAAATTATTTTAGTGTTCGATAGCAGAAACTAAGAAGTTTGGATTTATAAAATAAAAAAAAAGTAGTCCGATCCCCTATTGGTTGGCCCAATGCAGATGGCGCGGTGCACTCCACAAACAATTTTATTTAACCGCTGGGCTTGTTTCAGTAACTTCTGTAAATTGTATACATACATACATAAAGTCACGCCTTTTTCCCGGAGGGGTAGGCAGAGACCACTTCCTTCCAAATAAAGTAAATAGTAAATTCAATTAATAAATATAGTTTGTTTGTTTGTTTTTGTTTGGTTTTTATAGTTTGTTTGTTGTTTGTTTGTTTGTTTGTTTGTTTTAATTTCTTATAGTAAATTGTATATTTGTGATTATTTTTGTTGTGTTTGTTTCTGAACTGTGCCTATTTTTATTTGTAAATATCTGTGTTTTGTTGAGCAATACTGTGTGTCTGTATGTGTCGTTCAATAAATATATCTATCTATCTAAATTACCTCCCGTCCAAGCGATGGTGATCCCTCCTAGCTCGCTGTCGGAGAACCTAAGCAGGAAGGTCCCTGGGGGACACTTGGATAGCATTTCTTCAGCTTGCTTCTTCTGGATAAAGCCCATGATCAGCCTGGTAAAGAGACAAAACCAAACATTAATAATTAATAAAATAAAATAATAATAAATGATGTCTTTTTTAATTAATTTCATTTATTCATTTATTTCATTACAACCAAAATTGACTGTTTTGAGTTGTCTGTAATAAGGTTTTTTCTAAATTGTTGGTATTTTAGTATCAAAGTTAAATAAAAAAAAAAGTCTTATTACTTTCGTCAGAATGTATTTGGTAACACTAGTTTTGGCGTTATCAATCGATTGAAAGTCTTACAAAACATTATTTTTTTATATTTAATTTTATACTCCCACATAGGCAGCTAAATTCATTATATATTATTTCAAAATGTTTCGTGTTTTCTTTTTTTTTTTAAATGGCTGTTCAAGGTTAAGCCCACTTTAGTTGCTCCCCTTTCATTAATTTAATAGAAGCCAATTGCTCGAATGTAATTCTCATAGAATTCAAAATCTAGTGAAGGAGATCGTACCGGTCGCACCAGAGCTGCCTGAGGAAGTCCCTCGTGACCTTCACCACCATGTAGAACCACTCCCAGAAGGTGAAGTTCCTCTCGGGCAGCGCGTCCTTGCAGAACTGCGTCCAGCTGACCGTCATGGCGTTCAGCTCCAGCGCGTTGATGGGCAGGCTCGTCCTGGAAGAGATGCTTTCGGGGTTATTTAGTATGATAGAAAAACAACTAAAGGCTGACGATTTTTCCCGTGGGAATAAAGCTTGTTCCCGCGGGAATATAACTACCCGTGGAAATGAAGCTTGCTCCCGCGGGAATACGACTTTACCCGTGGAAACATTGTTCCCGCGGGAATATAACTACCCGTGGAAATGAAGCTTGCTCCCGCGGGAATACGACTTTACCCGTGGAAACATTGTTCCCGCGGGAATATAACTACCCGTGGAAATGAAGCTTGCTCCCGCGGGAATACGACTTTACCCGTGGAAACATTGTTCCCGCGGGAATATAACTACCCGTGGAAATGAAGCTTGTTCCCGCGGGAATACGACTTTTGGGGTTATGACTCCGTAGCCTAGTTGGTAGTACGCCTGCCTTCGAAGCACAGGGTCGCGGGTTCGAATCCCGCCCAGGGCAAACATTCGTGTGATAAGCACTTGTGTTTGCCTTGTGTCTGGATGTTGTTTATCTATATATAAGTATGTATTTATCTGTTTAAGTAACGTATATCAGCTGTCTAATACCCATAGTACAAGCATTGCTTAGTTTGGGATTAATGGCCGTGTGTGAGATGTCCCCACATACAAATATATATACCTACCTATATATTTAGTATGATAGAAAAAGAACTAAAGGCAGATTGATTGGCTGGCTGACACATAGGATACTTTTTAAGGGAAAAAGTCTTATTCCCACGGGAAAATCTTACATAACACGAGCATACTCGTGGGCGGCCAGCTAGTTACTAATAATTACGATGTTTATCAGTAGGGTTATTGTGTTACCTGAATATCTTCTCGGCCAGGAATCGAACGTTGTCCTCCGTGAGGTCTCCTCCGGTTTGCGAGAGGAACTTGATTCGGAGGGTTTCAGCTAGCAGGCCCCAGGTCACCTGCAAACGTAGAATATTTTGATAATATATGATATTTCACAACTTTTTTTATTTTATAAACACCTACAATCTTTTTAGCTAGAAGTTTATTTGACGAAATTTTCTACAATGGATTTTATTATGTAACAATGACATTGGTGTCAATTCTATGCAGCGAAACTTAAACTTAATTTCATACCAGTCTTGTCACTTTCTGACCCACGACCATGAAAAAGGACGGGAGATTGTTGGCACTATTAAACGTCAAATTTTATGTCACAAACGTCAATTTTATGTTGCAAATGTCAATTTTAAGCAGGACCCTAAAACAAGCCGTTTAAAATTACACGGCACACGTCAAAACTTGACATTTGCGCTATAAAATTTGGTGCTTACGATGGTTGACAATCTCCTGTCCTTTTTCATCGTCATGGGTCAGAAAGTGACAACACTGATATGAAATTAAGTTTAAGTTTCGCCCGTGGAATTGACACCAATATGTATTGACATTATTATTATCTTTTTAGTTACTTTTACCGAACAGTAAATATTTTTCCTCCCACCTATTTCTAGAGATGAAAACAATGTTCATGTCTATATACAAGGGCTGCTATTTATGTATCCGGAACTGGCCACTTACATAAACAATATTTAAAAAGAAATTATAACATTTAAAAATAGAACTCTTTGGCTGTAAAATAAAGTTTGTTTCATTCATCTGTCAATTGTTTTTACATTGTGGCGCCATTTTTAAAATTCATTGTCTATCATCACCATGGATTTGACTCGTGAAAATTTTCGTGCTATGATTTATTACGACTTTCGGCGTGGATTAACTCAAAAACAGTGCATGGATCAACTTTTGTCGACTTTTGGGGAGGAAGCCCCATCGAAAACCACTGTGTATCACTGTGAACCAGTGGGTTCAGTGAGTTTAATCGTGGTCGTCGTATGCTTGCGGACGATTTTAAAGAAGGTCGCCCTAAATCGGCTGTTGTACCACAAAATATTGATGCTGTGCTGTGCTGTAGTAATCTTATTCTCAACCAGAACTTTAGAATCCCTCGCGAGCCCCGGTTAAGAAACACTGGCTTTCATATGCTTTGGATTCTTATTATAACAGATTCTCAAAATTACATATTCTTAGAATGACAGTTTTTCAAAATGGAAGATTCTCAAAACGACAGTTTTTAGACAGATACTCAAAGATTGATTTTCGAAAGAACAGATTCTTAAAATGTAAGTTTCTCAAAAAGGTGGATTCACAAAAGCATCAATAATTGCTCACCTGCGTTACTGCTTGTGCTAAAGAAAGAGAAGGCAGTAGTCTCACCTTGTCGGGCACCTGGAAGGGCACCCTTCCTTGCGGACTAAATGCGTTGTCCCACGTGACCGTCGCCCAGCCGTGGGGCTCCTGGTTACCGTGGACTATCACCACCACTGGGAGAGATAAGGTCCACACCTGGCAAAACACAGGATTCTAGAGTTGATTTCTTTAAGAAGGTTTTAAGTATCAAGCGCTTTTGTAGATACGAAACTGGCAAAAGATAAAAAAACGACCGGAAAAGTAACCTTGTTAACTCGTACAACGTGGCTTATTGTAAAATAGAGCTATGCCGCCTTGTACAGTCAGCTGACGAATTAGTTGACCCCCCCGCTCGAAACGGATGAGAATTTCTCAGGTGATTATTTATATTTTTACATAACATTTTATATACTCATACAGTTTATTATCCTACACAATTATACGAAATTTCATGATAAAGCAAAAACAATTACCCAAGAAAACTTCATCGGTTTCGAGCAGGGGGTCAGCTAATTCTTCAGCTGACTGTACCATTCGCAACTCGTCCCAATTACATTGAATTCTAAAAACTAACATGAAAGTATTATATTTCTGATATTTTGTTATAAAAAAAAATAACTTTGTTACACTAACATTATCACAATAAAACATATCAAAACATATAACATATAATAACTTTGTTGATTGTAGAAAATACAACAACTTTCATTTTTAACCCCGACGCACACTTGAAATGTTCTTGGGACGAGATGCAAATTAGACCAGTTGCGAATGAGACGATCTGCTACTAATCCAATTGAAGACTCACTTGGAACACCAGCTCGCCTCCTCCGACGTTGAACTCAGATTGGAACAGCAGGGTCAATTTCTCGTCCATCACACTTTCGGTGCCTTTCTTTTCGGCGCGTTTGATCTTGCGAAGCTGCATATTTCTGTAAACAGATTTTGTATTTTAATTTAAAAAAAATTGTTAAATCTTACGTTTATAGGGAATGGAGATTTTTTTGTCTAACAATAAGACCACTTATCAGTACAAAATGGGTTATTTCAGCAGAGTCCATACGGTGTTAGTAAACTAAACAGTACAATATCAGTGATATGAGATTGGGATTAAAACAGAAAGGATCGAAATTGCAACGGGGGCGGGCGGGAGTTGATTGAGGAAACATCAAAATTGTGATAAATGAGAATAGCAACTATTCTTAAAACAAGTTACATTGTTTACAAATTGAGGACGTAATAAGAACAATGCGACCCCTAATGCGACGCTATCGCTGAGATCTATTTTGAATGGGATAAAATGAGACTCTGACAAAATAAGAAGAGTACCTGAAGCTAAACGCTGATATTTCGCGGATTCTCAAAGCGGCGAATTGAGAATGTGACAAATCGATAAAGAATTTGACAAAATGAGGATAGCGCGAATTGAAAAATAAGAATGCGCAGAATTAAGAATGTTGCAAAATGAAAATCGAACCCTAACATTGAGCTATCTCGAAGTGGCAGATTGAGTATGTGACAAAATAAGAATATGATAAAACGAAAATTAAACCTGAAGCTAACGCTGAGCTGTTTTGAAGTGGCGAATTGAGAATGTGACAAAATGAGAATCGAACCTGAATCTAACGATGAGCTGTCTCGAAGTGGCGAATTGAGAAAGTGACAAAATTATAATCGAACCTGAAGCTAACGCTTAGCTGTCTTGAAGTGGCAAATTGAGAATGTGACAAAGTGAGAATCGAACCTGAAGCTAACGCTGAGCTGTCTCGAAGTGGGTTGGTACTCCATGGTGCCTGTATTGTTGAGTATATCCCCACATTCTATGGGCTGTTTGCTGCGACCCTCACTCTTCAGGAGAAGCTGGGCTTGTTGCTCGGATATTATCACCACCTGGGCAAGATTATCATTGTTAAGTCAATTATCATCATCATCATCAACAGCTCCCCATCATACGTCCCCACCGAGGGGCTCGAGCCTACCCTGAATTAGGGCGATTAGGCCATAGTCGACCACGCTGGCCCAGTGCGGGTTGGTCGACTTCATACACAACCTTTGAATTTCTTCGCAGGAGTGTGACTGTGCAGGTTTCATCACGATGTTCTCCTTCGCCGTAAGAGCGTCGAATAAACGTGCATGCGAATTCGAAAACACATTGGTACGTGGTGGGGATCGAACCCGCGTCTCCCGGACGGAAGGCAGCGGCCCTAGCCACTAGACCACCGACGCTCATTGAACATATTTTATGTATTATATTTTTATGATCAAACATTGAAGTATATTTTATGTATTAGGTACAGTCAACGAATTATCTAGAAGAGTAACCGTCTAACAAAGCCCGCTAAAACATGTCACCTAATTAATGTTGACAGACGACGACGACCACAGACAGGCAGATGACGTCGCTGCTGTACATTGAAGCTTACTTTCCACGTTCTTACAAACCGAGTCATATAAAACATAATTGTACCGCGTATTGAATGTCGTATGGTATAGTTTTGCTTCTTTGGTATTCATTTGGTGGGGTCAAGTTTGAAGCGTTGTTACTCTTCTAGACTATAGATAATAGGGGATCGGACTACTACTTTTTTATTTTATAAATCCAAACTTCTTAGTTTCTGCTATCGAACACAAAAATATTTTTTTCTCTATCTTTAAAATTGACCGAGTTATAAAGGTTTGAAATTCAAGATTAGACAGAGAGGCACATACCAACTTGTGAGGTCATTTGTTAGTAACGTTTATATAATCTCCATACAAGAAATCGTTTTTGAAAGAGACAGACATATTGAAACTTTAAAAAAGCACTGTAAATTAGTTTTTCAACCGATTCTGTTTTTTTTCTTCGCGAATCGTCTGCTACTAATCTATAACTTTATGGTTTTTATTTTTTTATGTAGCCGTATTTGTGTCTCACTGCTGGGCAAAGGCCCCCCCTCGTTTTCGCCAACTGGGGATATTTTTAAAATAATTAATAAAATATGGTAAACAGTGCGATCCCCTATTCGTTGGGTACAGTACTTACGCTGACTCGGGGTGGGGTCATGTACACATTGAGTTGTCCGCCGACCAGCAAACGGACCGTCGCTGTGAACCTACGAATTAATTAACAAATTAAAAATTAAATGCATTACGTGACGTCCAGGCCGTCTTACGCCGTGTGGTGACGGCAGAGTATTCTACATTAGTCACCAACCCCTACTCTTCTCGTGGGTGTCGTAAGAGGCGACTTAGGGACTACACATTGAACAGGGAACGGGCAGCAGCGCTCTCTGATACAGTAACCTTTTAATCTGCGATCTCCAACCCGCCTGCCAAGCGTGGAGATTATGGCAAAACCAAACACTCAAGTGGAGGAGGCTCATAGTCCAGCAGTGGACTGTAACGGGCCGTTGATGTTGATTGATGAAGACGATAGATGGCGCCAGGTGTACTTCGTGAATTATTTTTTTAAATCCTTTTATGGCCCTGGGTGTCTCGCCGGATTTCTTCGGATCCATGAATCGTCAATGCTATCTATCGAAGATTTATGAACTATTTTTTTTTTAATTGGCTGTCCGAAATCCCCCATTAAAATTGTCTTACCGAGTGTTGGTCTTCATGACTTGGGGCGGTTGCTTCTCAATCACGAAGGTCGACGTCACCAAGGTGGATAGCAAACTTGTCACCTGAGCAAAAAATACAATTTGATAAAAAAATATCGAGGCTAAAAATGAAATCTTAACGAATGTTTTTTTTACAGACTTTTTGTCTATAAAATCTGATTAATTTGATAATTAATCAATTCATTGTTTTTTCTCAATAATAATCGTATTCTTTTTATTAAAAATGTTTTATAAATTATTTACGATTTCAACTGAAGAGAATAAGTGTTACATTTTGAAATATTAGCAAAATCACGCTTTAGCAAATTATCCAATTCGAAATTTGTACAATCGGGTATTTGACTATTTTATTTGTATTTTATAAATCCAAACTTCTTAGTTTCTGCTATCGAACACTAAAAGAATTTTTGCTCTATCTTTAAAATTGACTGAGTTATAAAGGTTTGAAATTCAAGATTAGACAGAGAGGCACATACCCACTTGTGACGTCATTTGTTAGTAACGCCATATAATCTCCATACAAAAAATCGTTTTTGAAAGAGACGGACATATTGAAACTTTAGAAAATCTCCGTGAATTCGTTTTTTAACCGATTCTGTTTTTTTCTTCGCGAATACTAATCTATATTTTAAAATTAATTGATAAATTATGGTAAATTTAAGAACAGTCAAATACTCTATTCAGTTATTTTCATTTTCAGTCAGATCCATTCGCTTCTCGTACCATTAGGATCAAAAGTAAATAACACTAATTTATAGATTGTCACTGCGTCTTAGGAACGCCATCTATTGTAGGAGTTCTGAACTATCGATGATGAAACTAACCAGTTTGCTCATATCATCCAACATTTCAGAGATGCGTTTGCCTCAATTCGACTATAGTCTTGCTGTTGATCCTGGTGACATTATTGACCTGTGATTCTCACTTTTTTGTATGGAATACAACGCCATCTACCGATTTTTTTTGAACTAACCTGTTTGCTGATATCCACAGCATCTCAGCTAGAAGCGGCTGCCTCAATATAGTCTTGCTGTTGATCCTCGCTACATTGTTAATTTCTTGTCTTGAGATCCAAATAAGATTCCTGTATTGAATACAATTCTTATCGCCATCTATCGAAGTATTCCTGAACTAACCTGTTTGCTCATATCGTCCAGCATCTCAGTTAGATACGGCTGCCTCAACTCGACTATAGTCTTGCTGTTGATCCTGGCCACATTATTGATTTCTTGTCTTGAGATCCAAATAAGATTCCTGTATTGAATACAATTCTTATCGCCATCTATCGAAGTATTTCTGAACTAACCTGTTTGCTCATATCGTCTCCACACGGCGCCTCCAGTCAGATATGCATATTTTAAACTCGTCATTACAAAGTATTACACGTAAATATGAGTCAGCACAACACGAAATTAAGGAGCATGTGTCGGCTATGAATAGTTTGTTGGAGATGTGTAAGTATAATTATGACACTTTCATATCTTTGACCGACAATCACATCTGTGATTGTAAACAAGCTCCAGCGAGCTGTTCCGTGCCGACCGTGTGTCCCGCCGAACAGCCGGCCGAACAGCTGATACTGACCCAGGCGCCGTCAGTCGACTTGAGTACTAATAGTGTTATCAATAACGCCTCCTCCTCTCGAACAAAGAATAGGTATATAATGTACAGCGATGAACTTGGAAAAAATATAGGTTTACAACTTAGTCGGCGCGTGGGCCAGGCAATATTAAATAACTGTATGCCTGGCGCCACATATTCACAAATATTAAACAAAGTGTTGTCATCGCAGTTTTTAGAACCCACGACCCTAATTATTTTAATTGGTAGAAGGGAAAATGTATCTCAAAAACTAATTACTAAATACTTTTCCAAACTAAATTCTTTACAAAATGTAGATAAAATAATCTTATTTGCGTTTCCCTTCAGCCAATCTTTGTCGCAACATGAGAATTATATAAGACATGATTATAATACATTTATACACACATTGACATGTCGACATACTGAAAAATTTCATTTCATAGACACCAATATTTGTATTGGAAAATATTTTTATTTGACTAAGGATAGGTATTACCTATCTAGATTTTATACAAAACAGATAGCAGAGTTGCTATCTTATTTTATTTTGAACTCAGTCAATTTTTTGACTAATGAAACGCCTGCTTTTATTGAGCAGAGTAATAATAATGACATATACCCCTTGGAATCTGTTCCAAGTTCTTTAAATTAACCCATAGGACAACAGAGAGTAACTCTGGCAGTAGCCCTAATATTTGTATAAATATACCTTCATCTTGCCCATTAAATCAAGTTACTAGTAATAAATGTAAAAGCAAGAATATTTTAAACGTGGTTCATCAAAATATACAGGGCATATTAAGCAAGGAATTAGAAGTTGAGTTGTTCATGAACTGTAATAATATTGATATTTTATGTATTACAGAGCACTTTTTAAAAAGTTATCAGTTCATGTTCAGCTTTAATAACCACCACGTAGCTAGTTCGTTCAACAGAAAAAAAGCAGAACGCGGTGGCTCCTTAATACTTGTTAATAATAGTTTTAAATATAAGGAACGAGTTGACATAGTGAGCCTGTCTGTTGAGCGTACTATTGAAATAGCCTGTATTGAACTTGAACAACTTATTGTAATGAGCGTATACAGACCACCAGATTCATCTTTTGATTTATTCGAAAAGATAATGGATGAAGCGTTGACTAAAATCAGCGATAAAAACAAAATTTTTATAATTTGTGGTGATTTTAATGTTAATCTGTTAGAGGATAATAATACTTGTACTAGATTTAAATCTTTATTTTTATGTCACAACATGAACTATCTTTTTTTGGAGCCTACTAGAATTACTGCAACATCTGCTACTTGCATTGATAATATATTTTCTAACATTACGCCTACTTACAAATCGGTCATCAATAAATTAACCTCTGATCACTCTGGTCAGATAGGTATATTCAATATTAAAATAAAAAAGGACCAAAAAGAGGATATTACATGTGTCCCCATTAGTGACACTCGGCTAGAACACTATAGGAATAATATTTTAGATAAATTATCGGAAATACCATACAGTGACGATCCAAATTTATTGTATAACTCAGTATTTAACTTTGTCAAAAATGAATATGATACGGTATTTAAATCAAAAACTATAAAAGTTAATAACAAAGCTTTGTTTAGTGATTGGGCGACAGCGGGAATTCATAGGAGCAGACGAAAATTATATGAACTCTATGAAGAGAAATCATATAACAAAAGTACGGCCTTTCTAGATTATGTTCGTAGTTATTCAAAAATGTTTAAACGCGTTTGTGCCGTAGCTAAATCCAATTTCATTAAAAACAAAATTGAATCTAGTAGCAATGTAATGAAAACGACATGGAAAATTATAAATAGCGAGACTGGAAAGGCCAAAGCTACACATAATAACTTCAAGCTTAAAATAGATAATCAATTGTTAAGTACAGACCTAGAAGTAGCAAAAGCCTTTGAAAATTTCTTTACGGACATTCCAGTTTCAACAACCAAGTCTTTAAATTCATCTCCCGCTGCTGCTGAATCTATACTTAAGCAGAACTTTGAGGAATGTAAAACAGATTTTAAATTTAGGCACGTAAATAATGAGGACATTGTAAAAGCGTTTAAATCCCTGGAAATGAAAAAGACGGCTGACGTCCATGGTCTATCTGTAAAAATTATAAGTTCCATTATAGATTGTATCGCACCTCACCTTTGTTGCATATTTAATCAATGTATAGATAATGGTGTGTTTCCTGACTTGATGAAACTAAGTAAAGTGATACCTTTATTCAAAGCCGGTAGTACATCAGACCCCACAAATTTTAGACCTATATCGATACTACCAACTCTTAGCAAAATATTTGAAAAACTCATACTTAATCAATTGCAGAGTCATTTTTATGTCAATAATTTAATTCATGTTGCTCAGTTTGGTTTCACAAGGGGTCGTTCAACAGCCGACGCTGGTGTTGAGCTAATTGACAATGTTTTTGGTGCCTGGGAAGACGCAATGGATGCAATAGGTGTATTCTGCGATCTATCCAAGGCTTTTGATTGCGTCCATCATGACATTCTTGTCAGGAAGCTACGCCATTATGGTGTAAAAGATCAGGCTCTTGGCCTTCTGGAGTCATATCTAACAGATAGGGTTCAGATGGTCGATGTTAATGGGAAAAGATCACCCGGATCTTCAATAAGTATGGGCGTCCCGCAGGGTTCAATTCTTGGACCTTTCTTGTTTTTAGTATATATTAATGATTTACCTTATCTTGTTAAAGCAAAACATGGGTTAGTATTGTTTGCCGATGATACTTCTTTGATATTTAAAGTTAAAAGACAACAATCAAACTATGACGACGTAAACAATGCTATCTCTAGTATAGTGAATTGGTTTACTGTTAATAATCTATTACTTAATGAAAAGAAAACTAAATGTATTAAATTCGTATTACCCAATGTGAAACCGGTAACTACAGATATATTTATAAAAGGACAGAAATTGGACCTTGTAGATTCGACTGTCTTTTTGGGCATTACTTTAGATGCCAAACTACAATGGGATTCTCATATAAATAAATTGTCGAACCGACTGAGTTCAGCAGCGTTCGCAGTTAAAAAAATTAGAGCCCTTACCGACGTAGACACCGCTAGACTAGTCTATTTCAGTTACTTTCATAGTCTAATGACCTATGGTATTTTATTGTGGGGTCACGCTGCGAATGCTAATAGTATATTTATTTTGCAGAAACGGGCTGTTCGTGCAATTTATAGATTAGGGCCTAGAGTGTCACTGAGGGAAAAATTTAAAGAAATCAATATTCTGACATTTGTGTCTCAATATATCTATGACAATCTTGTGTATATAAAACGAAATATAAGTAATTTTCAGAAGCACAGTGATATACACAATTTTAATACTAGAAATAAAGACAAGTTGGTTGCTTATGTCAGCCGACTACATAAAATTAGTAATTCTTTTAAAGGCAATTGTATACGCTATTACAATAAGGTCCCTACTGATATTAAAAACTTGCCTTTAGACAAGTTTAAAATAATTATAAAACAGAAATTGTATAAAAAAGGTTACTATAGGATATCTGATTACTTAGAAGATAGGTGTCCATGGGAATAGATTGTTTGAGTAGCAGGCTTTTTCGATATGTAATAAGCATTAATTTTGTAATTGACAATATTTTATTTAAAAAAGGAAACGCAAAAGATGCGACGACTGTGGAGTTTCTTCGGTGAGCTCTTCTCCACAGATTCCGCCATTGTGTTAGTGAACTCACCCAAAAAAAATGTAATGACGGATCTAAGTGATGTAATAACATCCTATGGAAATAAATTATTTTGACTTTGACTTTGACTTTGTCCAGCATCTCAGTTAGATGCGGCTGCCTCAACTCGACTATAGTCTTGCTGTTGATCCTCGCTACATTGTTAATTTCTTGTCTTGAGATCCAAATAAGATTCCTGTATTGAATACAATTCTTATCGCCATCTATCGAAGTATTTCTGAACTAACCTGTTTGCTCATATCGTCCAGCATCTCAGTTAGATGCGGCTGCCTCAACTCGACTATAGTCTTGCTGTTGATCCTCGCTACATTGTTAATTTCTTGTCTTGAGATCCAAATAAGATTCCTGTATTGAATACAATTCTTATCGCCATCTATCGAAGTATTCCTGAACTAACCTGTTTGCTCATATCGTCCAGCATCTCAGCTAGATGCGGCTGCCTCAACTCGACTATAGTCTTGCTGTTGATCCTCGCTACATTGTTAATTTCTTGTCTTGAGATCCAAATAAGATTCCTGTATTGAATACAATTCTTATCGCCATCTATCGAAGTATTCCTGAACTAACCTGTTTGCTCATATCGTCCAGCATCTCAGCTAGAAGCGGCTGCCTCAACTCGACTATAGTCTTGCTGTTGATCCTCGCTACATTGTTAATTTCTTGTCTTGAGATCCAAATAAGATTCCTGTATTGAATACAATTCTTATCGCCATCTATCGAAGTATTCCTGAACTAACCTGTTTGCTCATATCGTCCAGCATCTCAGCTAGATGCGGCTGCCTCAACTCGACTATAGTCTTGCTGTTGATCCTGGCCACATTATTGATTTCTTGTCTTGAGATCCAAATAAGATTCCTGTATTGAATACAATTCTTATCGCCATCTATCGAAGTATTCCTGAACTAACCTGTTTGCTCATATCGTCCAGCATCTCAGCTAGATGCGGCTGCCTCAACTCGACTATAGTCTTGCTATTGATCCTGGCCACGTTGTTGACCTGCTGCCTTGAGGTCCAGATGAGGTCTGCCAGCAGTTCGCACCATTCCTGGATGGTGTTCAGGTTGGACTGCATCGGGACTCCGTTGCCGCTGAGTTGTTGCTCGCGTTTCCATCTGAGGAATAATTTTAAACATTTTTGACCGAACGAGCAAAGCGTCTCCGTTCCAGCTTGGCCAAAATTGCTTTTGTATTAGTCTGGGCGGCCGCCGCACGATTACTTACCTCATCGAGTTAGGACACGATCTTATAAGAGTTTGGTCAAATTGTGAATTTATATTTGTTTATGTATTTCAGCTACCTGATACATAGTCAGACTCTACCTAGTTTAGGATCTAGGAAATAAAAAGATTTAGATAAAAAGGGACAGAAGATATTGTAATAATATTATGAGTAATGGGTATAGCACGAGCCATGTCAATGGCATTTGGCGGCTCTATAACACTGACACTAGGGTTTGTGAGGTCGGTTGTTGACCTTACAACCCACACGACGATGATGATGGGTGTAACTTACTTGATGAGCTCTTCATCCAAGACCTGTGACTGCAGCTGGCCGAGGGTGGCGATGTTGTCCTTCATCAGGTCCACCAACTGCATCTGACTCTGGTTGATTTGGGCAACCTAAAAGGATAAAATCACGTTTGACAAAAAATTCGGCTAAATTTTTGAGAATTTAATATTTTAATACTTCCATATCGTTAAAATCAATGTATTATTTCAAGAATGATGTTTTAAGACTCTTACGTTACGGAGAACTGGCATTTTTAGAAAATCAACATAATGAGAATCAGGTTCTTTGAAAATCTGGGAATTTAAGGATCTGATCAAATCAAATCAACCCGTTGTGTATCAACCGTTGAAAAATCAACAAAAATCAACCCGTTGTGCCCGTTAGAGTCCACTGCTGGTCTGTGAGCCTCCTCCACTTAAGTGGAGGGTTTTGCCATAATCTCCACGGTTTACGCGTAAAACGTCAAAAGAGCAAAATGACAAGTGGGTAAAAATTGTCAAAAGCGCACAACGTCAAAATGAACGGGCACTTGACACTAACAAAAATGAGCACTTCAAAACAAAACATTTATTGATTAATAAAAACTTCGATCAACATGATCGAAGAATTAAAAGCGTGATATCTCACCAGCGCATTGAGTTTCCTCTCCATCTCCTCGATCTGCGCGCGCAGGCAGGCTTCCAATTCGCGACGCTCATTGGTCGTCGGGCCCGACTGCTGCAGGTAGTTGATGTGGCCTATAATAATAATAATAAATATGTGGGGGCATCTCACACACGGCCAAACTAAGCATACATTACTTAAATAGATAAATACATACTTATATAGATAAGCTGTGTGATGACGGCAGAGTATTCTACATTAGTCACCAACCCCTACTCTTCCCGTGGGTGTCGTAAGAGGCGACTTAGGGACTACACATTGAACAGGGAACGGGCAGCAGCGCTCTCTGATACAGTAACCTTTTAATCTGCGATCTCCAACCCGCCTGCCAAGCGTGGAGATTATGGCAAAACCAAACACTCAAGTGGAGGAGGCTCAGAGTCCAGCAGTGGACTGTAACGGGCCGTTGATAAAAAAAAAAAAGCAACAACAAGACACAAGAATCAAAAACAAGCGCTCATCACACGAATTTTTGCCCTGGGCGGGATTCGAACCCGCGACCCTGTGCTTCGAAGGCAGGCGTACTACCAACTAGGCTACGAAGCCGTCAATATCTATGATGTACAAATTAAATAAAAACGCATGAATTAAAAACTGGCAACCTGACGTTATAATTTTATAATTTTAGAGAGCACTTAAAACATGTGACTTAAAAATCTCGCTATGCCCTTATTTAAGGTTATCATTCGTTCAAATTAACACCATTCGTTCATCTGAATTTATCACCTCTCTTTCATTGGTCATCAAAACGAAAAGGATAGCTGGATTTTAAAATTAGAATTAGAACATGACTTCCCGAATCGAGGCCAATGATGGAGTCATCATCAACAGCTCATATATACATCCCCACCGAGGGGCTCGAGCCTACCCTGAATTAGGTCATTAAGGCTTTGTAGACCACGCTGGCCCAGTGCGGGTTGGTCGACTTCACACACAACCTTTGAATTTCTTCGCAGGAGTTTGCAGGTTTCTACACGATGTTTTCCTTCACCGTAAGAGCGTCGAATAAACGTACATATGAATTCTAAAATCGAAAATTGAAGAATTGGTATGTGGTGGGGATCAAACCCGCGTCTCCCGGACGGGAGGCAGCGGCCCTAGCCACTAGACCACCGACGCTCTTTAATGATGGGGTCATCAACGGCCCGTTACAGTCCACTGCTGGACTAACCTCCTCCCCTTAAGTGTTTGGTTTTACCATAATCTCCACGCTTTTTTTTTATTTATTTATTTATTAGAACAATATTAGTCTTAATCTAAAACTAGTACCACAAAACTGCATGTACAGTTTGACTGTGGAAACAGTGAGCCTCAGTTATATACTTAAAAACTAGTAAAAGATAATTTGCGTTACAATGAATTTATCTATAAACTGTCAAGATAATGTTTTTTTAGCATAGATATAAACCTTTCCTTATTAGTTTCCATTCGAATGGCTACGGGTAAGCTGTTAAGTAAATAAGGGATACGTTTTTTCAATGTTCTCTCACCGTAATAATTATTGACACCCGGTACTACATAACTACCCGAAGTCATTGTTCTGGTGTTCGACTTATTAACTACTTTGACCAGGAATGAGTTACAATTATTATTTGGGAAATTATTAATAGCAAGTAGATATTTATGTTTTAAGCTTACTGGCAGAATTTGACATATTTTAAACAGTTTTTTGTAGTCGCCTTTGCAATTAGCTTTAGTTTTATTATTAACAAGAAGTTTTAAAAATCTAATCTGGAAACTTTCTAATTTCTCAATATAAGTTTTAAATGCGAGTCCATAACTGTCTAAACCATAACTCAAGATGGATTCAACCAAAGCCATATACAAACGTTTCAAAACATTTTTAGGAACCCTAAAACTCAAATGGTAGAACTTGGCAGGCGGGTTGGAGATCGCAGATTAAAAGGTTACTGTATCAGAGAGCGCTGCTGCCCGTTCCCTGTTCAATGTGTAGTCCCTAAGTCGCCTCTTACGACACCCACGGGAAGAGTAGGGGTTGGTGACTAATGTAGAATACTCTGCCGTCACCACACGGCGTGATGCAATACGTACCTTTATTCTTCACGCATTCATGGTACTGGATGGAGAAGGACTCGATGTTGGACTGGAGTGTGCGAATGTCCTCGCTCACCATGTTGACCTTCTGACGGACGGTCTGCAGACCCGTGATCAGCTGGAGAACAGAGAAGAATGTCAGACAATAGGGGATCGGACTGTTCACCATATTTTATGAATTATTTTTAAAATATAGATTAGTAGCAGACGATTCGCGAAGATAAAAACAGAATCGGTTGAAAAACTAATTTACAGTGATTTTTTAAAGTTTCAATATGTCCGTCTCTATCAAAAAGTTTGGATTTATAAAATAAAAAAAAAAGTAGTCCGATTCCCTATTTCGTTAGGATATCGTAATATTCACTTAAAATAACTAGTGGCTCTTTGAGCTGTAGACCTCGTGAATATTTTTTTTTACGTTTCCAATCTGTTTGTTCCACTCTTTAGGTCGCGTTTCTCAACCGATTCTCGTGAAATTTTGTGAGCAGGTTCGATAAAGTAATCGATTTTTTTGTCTCAGATTTTGGATTTTTTATAGGGCTTGCCAGCTTACAAGGTCTACCGCTGAGGCTGTTTTCATATACAGGTCACATTTCTCAACCAATAATAAAAAAACTTTCTTGTACCCTAAGGTTGCCAAGAATAAATTGCTACCTTACCTTAGCAATAAGACCGCCTATCTATACACATCTATCTTTTGCACTTGTAGGATTTAAAGGGTCGTTTATATACCATACCGACGCGATATAATGGCCTCGATTCGGGATGTCATGCTCTAATTCTAATTTTAAAATCCAGCTATCCTTTTCGTTTTTATGACCAATGAAAGAGAGGTGACGAACGAATGATATTAATTTGAACGATTAATAACTTAAAATAAGGGCATAGCTGTCAGATTTTTAAGTCGCATGTTTTAAGTGCTCTCTAAAATTGTGCAATCGACACGGCCATAAGGTTCAAATTCGATGTTTGACAGCTCTAATATTAGGATGGCCATCACCTGTCCCTTTTCAATCTTTAAAAGGTAAAAAGGACGGACTAACTTAAATAAAGGATTAGAGCGTGACATCCCGAATCGAGGCCAATGCCTATATTATCTGCAGTTAGTTTAGTAAACATTAGTGTAATGTAGTACAGTCAGTGCTTCCCGTAAAGAACACACGAACAAAGTGTCTCCCCCTTAATGGAGACAATAAGAAAAGTGTTGATGGACACGTTCTTAGCTAACATCTACTTAGCAATTTAAGTTAAATTTTAATTACTCATTAGTCTTTAGGCTAGATTATAATATTTTCTTGGATGTCTTAAAAGCAAACCAAATAAATAAATAAATATCATTTTATTTTATTTTATTTGGGACATCAAACAGTAGTACATTATATATTACTATAAAGTGTTATTACATAACAATGAAGACTATACTACCTACTACAATATCCACAGCTTATTAAAATAATTACTGGAAAACGCACGATGCGGTGACAAAAAGCTTACGCAATATATATAGATCTCGGACGCACTAGTTTGACTCAGTGTAATAGTAACACTTCTTACAAGCTTTTATTTAGTTTCACCTGTCCCGTTGTCTGTCTGTAATCAAATCTTGCAAGTTAAATTTGATCCACTTCCCAGTTTCCGATTGTGCTGAAATTTTGCATTCATGTATAAATCGGATGACAATGCAATATTATGGTACCTTGGAGCTGGTCTGATGATGGAGACGGAAGGTGGCCATAGGAACTCCTCTAATACAGAACACAACCTAGTCGTGTTTGGGCTCGTTAGATTTGTCTTAACAAGATCTTTAGCCAAACGTGATATCCAGGGTCTCATGATGGAGCCGGAAGGTGGCCACAGGAACTCCTTAAATACACAACACAACCTAGTCGTGTTTGGGCTTGTTGGTTTTGTCTTAACAAGATTTTTAGTCATACGTGATGTTCAGGGTCTCATGATGGAGCCGGAAGGTGGCCACAGGAACTCCACAAATACACAACATAACTTAGTCATGTTTGGGCTTGTTGGATTTGTCTTGACTAGATCTTCAGTCCTACGTGATGTCCAGGGTCCCATGATGGAGCCGGAAGGTGGTCACAGGAACTCCACAAATACACAACATAACATAGTCGTGTTTGGGCTTGTTGGATTGGTCTTGACAAATACTTTGATACTAAATGGTAACCAGAGTCTGATGATGGAGCTAGAAGGTGGCCATAAGAACTCCGTAATTAAACGACGCAACCCCACCGAGTTTAGGCCCATTTGATTTGTCTTGACGAGTACTTTGATACTACATGGTAACCAGGGTCTGATGATGGAGCTGGAAGGTGGCCATAGGAACTCCGGAACGACGCAACTCCATCGAGTTTAGGCCCATTTGATTCGTCTTGTCGAGTACTTTGATACTATTATGGTAACCAGGGTCTGATGATGGAGCTGGAAGGTGGTCATAGGAACTCCGTAATTAAACGACGCAACCCGATCGAGTTTGCGCTCATTTGATTCGTTTTGACGAGCATCTTAGTTGGCGTGAATATGCAACTCCAACAGATTTGGGAAAAAGTTCGTTCCGTTTGTTATGAATGTGGATTATTATATGTCTGATTGATTAGATGGATGCCCCAATGCCAAGGTGAGCACGTGCCGAGGGCTGAATGGTATGAGAGTGTATAAACATTTCATATCGCTAACGTTGCGCCTCAGGGTACCAGGGCGAACCCTGTTGTACTGAAGCCCTTATCCCTCTACAATGGACCTCGGCAAGGATGGCTTTCACATAATACAGCCTAAATCAATTCAATTTCCTGCTAAATTTAATTACGGCACAGCTGAAAGAAGAATGCTTCCGATTGTCTTGTCTTGGGCTTCAACTGTGCACAAAATGCAGGGAACTACTGTAGATCATGCTGTTATTTATCTAGGCTCTAAATTATTTGCTGCTGGTCAAGCTTAAGTGGCTTTAAGCAGAGTTAAGTCTTTAGCAGGACTTCGAATCGAAGAACTTGACTGCTCCAAGTTGACTTCGAAGAAACCTTGTAATGTAAAGAAATGGATAGAATGAGAAATGTTACAAATAACTAACTTGTGATTACGTAACTAATTTAAACATTAGTTTACCCTACTACAAACAAAAAAAATGAAATATTTAAATATAAATAAAATACATAAACTTTAAGTGCTCAAAGCAGCACATTATTATGTGAACGTACTACGGACTACATAACGGAAAAACGCTGCTACGCGCTACTAACTACGTCGTAGTAAATCTCGAATTAAACATACTAAAAAGTTGAAAATAAAATTAAAGAAAAAAAAACCTTTTTTAAAAACAAGCTTTTATTATTTGGAAAATGAACTAAAAAGTTAAAAATAAATTAACTCTAATTAGAAGTATAACACTTCATAAGTTCATTGTAACCTTTAAATATAATTAAGCTTCTTTGTCTACGACAAAATAATTCCATATCGTAATCATATATTTTTAACACCAAAACTTTACACCTTAATTATTAAATCTTCCCGTTTTTATTACAGTCTCAATTTTATAAATAATAAAAGCGTGTTACATTTTGATGGTATAATTAAGCTATCACAATGTAACACGCTTTTTTAAACAAGTAAGGCCTTTCCAATAATTCAAAAGAATATCGCCACAATGTACGACAGGTTTGTATCATTCAAACATTTATAAAGAGTTTTTATTACTTACTTACTATTTATAAGACGAGCGGATGCGTAAATCAATGTAAATAAATATTCACGAAATAGTTTCTTCTAGATTATAAACCTTGTTTTATTGCAAGTAAGTATTTTTCTTACCTTCTCTTTTGTAGGTATTCCAAAAATACTACAGTAAACGAGTGTAGGAAGAACCTATTCACAAAAAAGATCGACATATTGGAAATATCCCTCCTACTGAGGATGCTCTTTATCAGCACATGTTACGACCCGTTTATCAGGGCCATCATGTTTCACACCTCAGCAAACTACTAAGTCCCCAAGAGTGCGTGGGGTTAGAGTAAGAAGGATGGAAACTGTGTATCCCTTTGGGCTACGATGCCAATTGCTGCGCAAGCTTGCATGGAGTTCATACAATGCAAATGTAAAAAAAAGTGCAGCAAACGATTTCGATACAAAAAGTAGAAGTTACATTGTACTGACCTCTGTTTGTGAAGTGGAAAATGTACGTAAGACAAAAAAATAATTAAATACGAATGAAGAAGAAATTAAGTTTTATTAATTGCTATATTTATTATCACTAACTTCTATGAACAGAAAAGATAAATTTGTTTTTCATATATAATGTACAAAAAACAAACTTAATTTTGCAGCTGTTACCTCTCCTATACTACGGTATCTGCCGTTCTTATTTATCTTAATTTGTATACAATAAGTATTGTCTACTTTTAGCCCAAATTAAGACCCTCATTATTGTGGTAAAAATAAAAGAAATATGAAGACTAGATAAGTTGACCTCAAGGCATCACGACAATGTTCTTTTTTTTATAAACAAAATATTATAGTAAGTATACTTTAAGTATATATTTTTGATAACTAGATTGATTGGTCTTTTTCACAATATTTTTTATTATTCCGGACATCCATGACTTCTGGAGTTATGTCCCGTTGAATATGAAAATCTTGGATGTAATTTCTATATTTTTGCATATATCTCATATTTACACTATAGGATGATGCTGTTTTATTATGTTAAATGGATTCCTCATGTGTGTTTTATACGAAAATGATACCAATATTGTTATACTTGCCAAATAACAGCTGTAAGTTTTTTTCATTTCAGGTGTGGTAGGAGCGGACTTCACCTCCCCCCCAAACTACCCCACCAGGGTGGAACCATTGGTAACCGGGCGAAATCTGGTCAAATGCATTCAAACAAAATTTGTGCCAAGTTATTTGCTTTGTTACAAATCTGAATAGTTGTGAAGAAAAATTAGACCCGCGTGAGTGCGGCAAGCAGCCGGAGCGCTCCTTCTAGGTACGTTCAAGCGCAGATCAGTAATTAAGTCGGTGCAATCAAATCTACTATGCCAAATATTAAACAATACCATCATTTGTAGAAGGTTTCTTCTATCATTCAGCGTAATAATATTAAATTTATTGAGAAGATCTTTGTAGGGTAAAAGGTGATAACACCCATAGTGAACAGCACGTAAGAATTTGCTTTGTATCCTTTCGATAGCAGAAACATACTTTTGGTAGAATGCATCCCAAATAGTGCCATCTGCGGATGGGTCGGTTACCTCGCTATATTTCCTCTCAGTGTGCGGTGCGGCGTAGACAGCGCCCGCCGCTTGGATCACCTCCATCTCGAGAGCGAGACAGCGACGCATGTACATGTATAGTTGGTGGGGGTCATGACTGAAACAAAACATGTAATATTACAGATAATATCATCATCATCAACAGCTCATATATCCCCACCGAAGTGCTCGAGCCGCGAGCCTACCCTGAATTATAGCGATCAGGCCTTAGTCGACCACGCTGGCCCAGTGCGGATTGGTCGACTTCACACACAACATATGAATTTCTTCGCAGGAGTGTGTTGGTTTTATCACGATGTTTTCCTTCACCGTAAGAGCGTCGAATAAACGTGCATATGAATTCGAAATTCGAAAACACATTGGTACGAGGTGGGGGTTGAACCCGCGTCTCTCGAACGGAAGCCACCGACGACGCTCTTATACCTATATAATAATATCCAACTTGACTCATTCACTATTAATGGGGCCAGTCAAATGGGGATTATTAAACCTATAACCTAACCCAAACCTGAATGAAACTAATGAATAATGATACAAGATATGAATGCGACTAACTGCCATATGACGAGTTGCGAATGTGACGAGTCGTTAATGGGACAAGTTACGAAAAGAAAAAGTTGCGAAAGGAGCAAAACGCGAACAGGACAAGTTGAGAAAAAGAAAAGATGCGAATAGTACGTGCCGCGATGGGACAAAACGCGCAAAACCCGTCAATGCTATTTGTTTTCTGCGCTTTTAATGTAGGTATCGACCAACTCACCTATAATTCATGTGGAAGTTTTTAGCGGCTTCCAGCAGTTTCATCTTGGTCAGGAAAGTGTCGGGGGAGATCATCAGGTCGGCATGCGTCTGGATCTCTTGGAGTAACTCGTCGAGGAAGTAACGCTGGTTCTCATCGGTCTCCTGGGTCCTGGGGGCAGGTGGAATGTCGGTAAAATGGAGGGTCTAGTGCTGAGAATACCAAAATTATCGCTAAAGATATTATCGATAGTTTCAAAACAAATGTAACAAAAATTATATTATGTTCGTTTTTCAAATACATTTCCACTAGTGTCATCATTCTGTTATCATTGCGATTCTGATCAAAATAGACACTTCTATTAACTAGATTTTTTTACAATCTGATTTTTCTATTTCAATATCGGTGTTTAGAACGGCTATAAATACTTGAAATAGTGGGTGATCGTGCGCTTTGGCGTGCCCTTGGGGAGGCCTACGTCCAGCAGTGGACTGCAATAGAACTGATTGATTGAAATACTTGATAAAAAAACTATAAGATCATAAAATCATTAGCAGATTTTAAAGTTTCATAAAACATTTAGTGATCAACACAATATGTTACATTTGTTTTGAATGTTAACATTAACCTACGTTGATGTCAAAATGGTATGGTAGAATGTTTGTAGAACCCTTATAAGACAAATTTAGAAAAACAAGTAGGTACATAACGCATAGTTGGCACCCGCTCAACGATGTATCATTATTTATTAACATTGTTTTTATTGATGTAGGTACGAATAAATATTTTTGGCCATATGTTCCAACTTCACTCAACCGTCAAAATTTTTTGTCCTGTATTCAATCCAAGAAGCTGGTTATTACCAGATCAAAAGAGCGCGAATATAAGTTTTCATCCCATTGACATCAACGACTAAGGCGTTAAAAACTGGTACATAAGGGCGTCACTGTTTAGTATTACTAAATGTGAAAAATTTGTTCATAATATTTTCAAAAATCCATCTTTTTAGAACTCTCAACAGTGACATTATTAGTTCCAATTTTTTAACCCTATTGAACAAAATTTCAACCAAACATAACTGACACTGTCAATAAGTGATTACATCCCTACAGTCACAGATGGCGTTACAGTCAACCTTTCTTGACAGATCGTATTGAACACGTGACCATTTATTTCAAGAATAAGACATTAGGCATCTTTTTTTTAAACATTTCGTTGTCATTCTTTTGTTCAAAACTGGATTACGGAACTAACCATTTTTGTTTCTTGTTTCTTCTTTGCTCTTTCATAAACTCAAACTGTCACTCTGACAGATGAGGAAAGATGACAGCGACTCTAGCGACAACTTTTACTGATAATGGTCAAATGATAAAATAATAAATGTCAGTTATGTTAGGTTTAATAGTAATGGCACGTTGACAAACAGGCAAAGCACATGCCCAGAAAAGGTTGCCAATTGGTAGGTACCTAAAAACTACAATTTTGTTTTTTTTTTGGTTGTGGAAAATGCAACATAAACCAATGAACGTAACGGATAGGGCCGGGACGTTTGATTCCGATCCTTTACATGTAGCCAGTGCTTATGAAAATATTCAATAATATATTTTTAATGGGCATATTTCCTTTAATCCTAATCCTTAGTAATAAATCACATCACACTAATATTATAAATGTGAAAATATATTTAGATGTTTGGATATTTGTTCCGCCTTCACGCCTAGTACTCAAAGGATTTGGATGAAATTTGGAATGGAGATAGTTTGTAACCTGGACTTAAAACTTTTTACGGGAAAACGTCTTATTCCCACGGGAAAATCTTACACAATGCGAGCGTAGCCGCAGGCGTCAAAATCAAAATCAAATAAACGGCCCGTTACAGTCCACTGCTGGACTATGAGCCTCCTCCACTTAAGTGTTTGGTTTTGCCATAATATCCACGCTTGGCAGGCGGGTTGGAGATCGCAGATTAAAAGGTTACTATATCAGAGAGCGCTGCTGCCCGTTCCCTGTTCAATGTGTAGTCCCTAAGTCGCCTCTTACGACACCCACGGGAAGAGTAGGGGTTGGTGACAAATGTATTCTACTCTGCCGTCACCACACGCCGCAGGCGTACTGCTAGTATAAAATAATTAATAAAAAATAAATGCAAAAGTAGTAAAGTCTGTCCGTTACGCTTTCATTGCTACTAAATCGATTTTAATACAATTTGGATGGACATGGTCTACCCACGGAAAAATTCTCATTCCCACGGAGTAGCACCTCACTGCACTAGAATTAATTGAATGAATAGCGCCATCTATGTAACGTAATCTGAATTATATAGGTTGCATCTCTGCAGCACTGTTAGTAGAAATAGGTAAAATCCAACTATGAGCATAGCCAAGGGTGCACGCCAAGTACTTCAATACGAAAGAAAGCCCTCTGAGGCTCTAGCGAAAATAATTGAAGGCGGTTTTAACTCTACCTATATAATGATCTCCCAACGCAAAGTTTAGATAAACTATAGTCACCCCGATTATAATGAGAGCTTCATTAGTAGAGATTCGATTATCCTTTAGTCGCCAATTCCACGATGGAAGCACTGTCTCCCAAGACACAGGTTTTTGCCTAGTTTGGGAGCCAGGGATTTTATTTTGAGTTTCTGTGTGTAAAATTAGACTAGTTTCTCGTTTGTAATTATGTTCCTGTTTATGGCAAAAAACCATTATTATTATTCATCAACGGCCCGTTACACTGCTGGACTATGAGCCTCCACCACTCTTCGATCCTCCACTAAAGTGGAGGGTTTTGTCATAATCTCCACGCTTGGCAGGCGGGTTGGAGATCGCAGATTAAAAGGTTACTGTATCAGAGAGCGCTGCTGCCCGTTCCCTGTTCAATGTGTAGTCCCTAAGTCGCCTCTTACGACACCCACGGGAAGAGTAGGGGTTGGTGACAAATGTATTCTACTCTGCCGTCACCACGCGGCTAACTATTATTATTATTATTTGAAAATTTTCTTGCTCTCCGTTCCACTGGAGGTTTTTACCATGGCACGGGTTATTATTATTATTCAGTAAATTTTCAAAAGCACGCTATATGGATCGGAAACTAATTCCACCCCGAATCTCACTCGACACAAAATCAGATTATTCTGTACTGGAGGGGAGGAGGTACCTCCATCATTTTTTAGTATACGAAAACGTACTTGTTAAAAAATATAAAACACTTCTGGCGTTACACTAGTTTACAGTACATCTGCTGCCGAAAAAATTTTAGCAGTTGCTGACTACATATGGTATGCTACTTTCAAAAATATAATTAGAATATTTTTATCAGCTCTAGTTTCTGAGTTTCAGCTATGTAGGTGTAAAACAGAAAAAAACATGTATTTACTAAGAAAAACAGAGGTTGCCTGGAAGAAATTGCTATGAAGCAATAAGGCCGCCTAACTGTACATGACTACCTGTTCTTACTTCCACTCTGTCATTTATTATTTCTGTGTGTGCAATAAAGTATATTCATTCATTCAAAAATTTTACTTAGAAGATCATGTTGTAAAAAACTTCGTTTTATAGCTCTTCTCTGATGTGTAGACTTTGGAAAATGACGTATCAGAAACCAACAATAGTCAGACATCATATTCGTATCGCAGAAACCCTGATAGCGCTGCGCTAATTATTGGTTTTTCGCGAATGTTGTATTTGATTCATAAAAGGATTACAAAATCTTGAAGCTGACCAAAAAAATCGCGATCTGGCAAGATCGTCAATTCACCATGCCCAACTTTTATTTACCGCAATATGCAGGGAAACACATACAAGGATAGGTTTCTTTTTAGCGTAAGAAAAAGAACTTTCATTCCTACGGGAAATATCTCCAATTGCTTTCAGGCGCCAGGTATCTACTTATCAAATTGTCAATTTCTCATTCTGACCATTTCTCGTTGTGACAACTTCGAAAATGGACTATTTCGCATTATGACAAATCCCCCTCATCAGATTTTACGGAAATACAACTGGTGCATACACAAATGATCTGATTCTGTGTCGATATTGTCTGAGACTCTGAACAAGGATTTTGGGTATATTTTGAAAGATTCCACACCCATTCCGACCACTCCAGCTCGGTCCGCTCCAGAAGGAGTAACACCTGGAACCGGCAAGTTTTCATAGAATAGAATAGAATACACATTTATTCGCTGCTCGGACCAACCACCCACTGGACACCACATGTCAGGGCGCTACTCTCCGAAACGCATAGGTGCATTTGCACATATAAATATCTCTGGGCAGCCAATACCTCGCAGCTCACTTCAGTTTCGACCAATTATGAGACCTGTCAATACGTTGCGTAAGCGAGATGAACAAATCACGACGCGTTCCCCGCGCCCCCGCACCGCAACTTTTTCGTAATTAGTTTGTTAGTAAATTATACAGAACGCGGTGTCCAGTGGGTGGTTGGTCCGAGGTTCACTGTAAGACACAACACACAGAAAATAAAAAAGAATACATAATTAGGTATAACCACCGTGAATTATTGAAACCACAACAAGTGTTCAGAATACAACATCATAAATAATAATAATAATAATAATAAGACATTTTTTCATTAAACAAATATATCTGTCCCTCTTACGAAAACAAAATTTTCTATGGCGGATGTATGGCCCGCGTGACATATGACGTCAGTGTCACAGGTCACGTCAGACCTCTCTGTCTAACCATCAACTTTGAAGCCTTATAACTTTGTTTCTGAGCAAGATATTTGAAAAATATTTTTTATGTGTTTATTTGGAACTTGAAATATTTCAATTAATAAATTTAAAAAAAAAAGTGCATATTCCCTATTATCTTAGTACGAGGAGTGATAAAAAAGTAGTGAGAATGAAATAGAATATAATGACTATTGATAACTTAATAATTTATTTTTCTACATAGTCTCCGAGTCTCTCTAGTACTCTCTACACACCGAGTCCAGCGCTTTTCCAAGGCTTCAATCCCTTTAAAAAAAAATTTTGTCTTGGTCCTGCAAAAAGCTCTCCACGGCATCCATCACCTCGTTATCGTCTTCGTACCTGTTTCCCCTTAAGTATTCTTTCAATTTGGGGAACAGATAAAAATCGCTAGGCGCCAGATCTGGTGGTCAACCAATTCGAAGCTAGCTTGCTGAATGGCAGCCATCGCAACTGCCGACCTGTGCGCGGGTGCGTTGTCGTGATGAAACAGCACGCCCCTTCGAAGTTTTCCTCTCCTTTTCTCTTTGATGGCGTTCCTCAACTTGGGAATTAAAGCTGCATAATATTGGCCTGTAATAGTGGTTCCACGCTCCAAGTAATCAATCAACAATATCCCTTCTGAGTCCCAAAATATTGAGGCCATAACCTTCTGGCACGAAACTTCTTCGGGGTCGGTGATGATGACCGTTTCCATTGCGAAGATTGCTGTTTTGTCTCAGGATCAAAATGATGGACCCATGTTTCGTCCATTGTTACGAAACGAGACAAAAAGTTCTCAGAATCTTCTTGAAACTTGTCCAACAATATCTTCGAAATGTCAAGTCGATTTTGTTTCTGACTGTCGGTTAACATTCTCGGCACCCATCTTGCGGAAACTTTTCTGATATTCAAAAATTGTTTCAATATGGATTGAATACTTCCATATGAAATGCCCGTTTCTTGAATTAAGTATCGGATGGTAACTCTTCGATCGCTCAATACAATTTTCTCGACTTTCGCAACATTTTCTTGGGTGACTGACGTCGATGGACGGCCGCAACGATGTTCGTCTTCCGTGCTCGTTCTCCCTACTCGAAATTGAGAAGCCCACCTTGCGACAGTAGAATACGGCGGAGCAGACTCTCCTAATGTTGCCTCCAAATCGCAATGAATCTCTTGAGTCGTTAACTTTTTTAAACAGAGGTATTTAATAACGGCTCGCACTTCGTTTTTCTCCATTTTCGAGAACACGTTCCGACACAAAGCAAACAAAATGACTACATTCAGAAAAAAACAAAAGAGAGTTTTTCTTTATTAATATTACAAATATGTATCTGAGCTATGCCTGCCAGTATTTTTTTTCTTACCAAGGAGTATGTCGTTCTCACTACTTTTTGATCCCTCCTCGTATGATTATCCAATACTGTACTAAGATTTTGCAAAAGATCTTAAACAAAGTTGTTCAAATTCATGGACTGAATATTATGAGATATTTTTAAGAGATAGTCATGAAATAAGACAGTCAAAGTGTCTAGAGAACCTAAAATAAATGATAGAACATCTACAACTAAATTATAGAGTAGGACAAATAAATTTATGTCTTCCCTAATTATTAAAATTTGTTTGAAGAGTTCTCCTATCCTATCATTATAAGTTAGGATAGGAGAACTATTATATTAAGAAATATTATACACCTCCTACCTATGAACAACAACGCAACTTGTGATACGCTCAAAACGACTTTAGTTAATACTCTTCTTTATCATGATTTAATTTAATTTTCACTGTTTTGTTTCACCCTGTATTAGATACTAGCGACAACAGACTACCCCAAGTAGAATAGGATTAAGGATTTTTAAACAAAATGGCGGATTAATTTTATTAGTGTATTTTTATTGCTTATTTTGCTTGACCCTTATGTGCATACAAATTTATAGACGACGAGAGGTCTACTTAGGCATTCTCTTTTCGTATAATAAGAAAACCATCGATGAATAAGGAAACATTAATACTTAAAATATTTGAGTGATTTATGACCGCATTAACTATTTTTGCAAGTCAGTTTCTTGCATGTTAGTCAGTTAATCTGCATAAAATAGCACTTATTTTTAAAGGTCAATTAAAACCATTATTTAAACACTAGAGAGAAAACAAGACTTTTTGTAACTACCGTAAGTTTAGCGTGGTTTAGCTATAATAAATAGTTTTTTTTAACGTGACTTACCAAATGCGGCTCTCGATCCATGGTGCCAAGCAATGGCGTACTTCTATCGGAAAATGGTCCCCGTAAATGGCTCGCACCTACAATATTGTACAAAAAACCTTTACTGTTTTTACAGGTTTGAAACAAATAAGCTCAAAAAACTAAAACTACAAATTATAGTTTTTTTATGTTTGAAATATACATCTATAATACACATAATCAGAATTAGGTACCTAATTTTGAAGTGTTAAAAAATGATTACTGTAAGCTAGAAAAAGTGGAGACTTTAAAAAACAATTTGTTAAAAACTAAGCCAGCATACTTTTTTGCTTACTCGAAAAAAAATCTAAATGTTGGAGATTAATGTTCAACATACTTTTTGCAAGCTCAGATCGATGTTGTAAAATGTTGAAGATTAGTGTTCAACATACATTTTGCAAGTTCAGACCAGACAAGTGTTGTAAAATGTTGGAGATTAGTGTTCAATATACCTTTTGCAAGCTCAGACAAGACAAGTGTTGTAAAATGTTGGAGATTAGTGTTCAACATACCTTTTGCAAGTTCAGACAAGACAAGTGTTGTAAAATGTTGGAGATTAGTGTTCAACATACATTTTGCAAGTTCAGACCAGACAAGTGTTGTAAAATGTTGGAGATTAGTGTTCAATATACCTTTTGCAAGCTCAGACAAGACAAGTGTTGTAAAATGTTGGAGATTAGTGTTCAACATACCTTTTGCAAGTTCAGACAAGACAAGTGTTGTAAAATGTTGAAGATTAGTGTTCAACATACCTTTTGCAAGTTCAGACAAGACAAGTGTTGTAAAATGTTGAAGATTAGTGTTCAACATACCTTTTGCAAGCTGTCAGGCGGTAGCTGCTGAGCTCGAGCCCAGAGCGACATGATTAGTCTGTAACAAAAAGAAAACTGGTTATTTCTAAAATAGAATAGAATAGAAAAATCTTTATTGCCAAAAAAATATATATAACAATGCTTAACTTATTATAATAATCCTAAAACATGCAACTAGGCTTATTATTATATAGAAAATAACAGCAGCACTATCATGGCAATGGGTACTAGTCTCAGCAAATGTTGAGCATATTTGCCCAACGCTGGTTTTCAGACTACCCTCTTAATGAGAGACCGTGCTTGTTTTTTATGGGGTATAAAAAATTAACAAGGTATGTACCGCATACCATTTCCGTAAAGTGACTGTAGACGATAAGAGGGCTGTTTTATGGACAGTAAACAATCGATAGAAACGATACTATTGGTTAATTGTGACGTCACTTGCTAGTAACGCCATATAATC
Source organism: Carpatolechia fugitivella (assembly GCA_951230895.1). Taxonomy (NCBI): domain Eukaryota; kingdom Metazoa; phylum Arthropoda; class Insecta; order Lepidoptera; family Gelechiidae; genus Carpatolechia; species Carpatolechia fugitivella. The sequence goes on from OX579672.1 coordinate 7,912,807, forward strand.
TTCATACAAAAATCGTTTTTGAAAGAGACAGACATATTAAAACTTTAAAAAATCACTGTAAATTCGTTTTTCAACCGATTCTGTTTTTTTTTTTTTTGCGAATCGTCTGCTACTAATCTATATTTTAAAAATAATTCATAAAATATGGTGAACTGTCCGATCCTCTATTATCGATAGTTTCTTATCCATGAGCAACAATACTATCGAATCCTATCGATATTGCACATCTTCGATAGTATTGCAATTTTTCGATAGGGTAATATTAGAGCGTCATCTCAAGAATCGGGGCCAGAGCCCAGAGCCAAAACTTGTTGAAAAATCTAACTTAACATTATCAGTGGCGCAGATATTTAATTTAATATTTAGGTTGTATGCGCCAGTATTCGCCGTGTGGTGACGGCAGAGTACTCTACATTTGTCACCAACACAACACCTACTCTTCCCGTGGGTGTCGTAAGAGGCGACTTAGGGACTACACATTGAACAGGGAACGGGCAGCAGCGCTCTCTGATACGATCTCCAATCCGCCTGCCAAGCGTGGAGATTATGGCAAAATCAAACACTTAAATGGAGGAGGCTCATTGTCCAGCAGTGGACTGTAACGGGCCGTTGATGAAAGTCAAGTCTTAAAACGCTTCACAGACGTCATGGCTAACATACTATCTTACTAATATTACAAATGCGAAAGTTTGGATTTTTGTTACTCAATCACGCTGCAACCACTGGACAGATCGGGATGAAGTTTGGCGCACATATATAGGTTAGGTCCTGGAATAGGACATAGGCTACTTTTTAAAACACTTCATTCCTACGGGAAAATTCATTTAACGCGGGTGAAACAGTCGTAGGTACTGCCACTTTAAACACGCACTTTCACAACACCACAATTTCAAATACATAAATAAACTGCACGCACATATATGTGTTTCATCGATTTTCTTTTTTTATTACAATTAGGTCATTATCCCACAGTTTTTACTTATTTTTATTTTCTGTTCTGCTTGCGATTGCAAGTCATCCACGGGTGACGGCTGAAAATCAGTGTTGCCCTTTGGGCTAATTACACTGAGCCATGGCCCTTTCAGTCACTGCAGCACACATGTGCATGCATAGGTACTTCATTTTTTTTTGTTATTTCCTTTATGTGTATCTTTTTTCTGAAATGTATGTACGAGGGCTGATTGATAAGTTTCCGAAACGACAAAGAAAAACTTTAAAAATCTATTTAAAATAAATTTATTTCTCAACGTAGTTTCCTTCTACCTTGATGCATTTAGTCCAGCGCTTCTCCAATGCCGTTACACCAGTTTGATAAAATGTTTTCTCCAACCCCTCAAAATACTCGTCCACGGCAACAATGACTTCTTCATTTGATGAAAATCTCTGGCCACCTAACCATTTCTTCAGGTTTGGGAATAAGTGGAAGTCACACGGGGCCAGATCCGGGGAATAGGGTGGATGCGGTAGCAATTCGAACCGCAATTCATGGAGTTTGGCGACTGCAACCATTGACGTGTGTGCAGGTGCGTTGTCATGGTGGAACAAAACTTTTTTCTTGGCCAAATGTGGTCGTTTTTTCTGGATTTCTTCACTTAATTTTTGCAGCAAGCTTGCGTAGTACTCTCCATTTATTGTTTTTCCTTTTTGCAGATAATCCACTAAAATAATCCCTCGAGCATCCCAAAAAACAGTCGCCATCACTTTGCCGGCCGACAAAACCGTTTTAGCTTTCTTCGGCGCAGGTCTTCCGCTCTCAGTCCACTGCTTAGATTGTTCTTTTGTCTCAGGAGTATAATGATGTATCCAGGTTTCATCGACTGTTACATAACGCCGCGAAAACTCGTTAGGATCTCGGTTAAACAGCGCCAAACACTCCGATGAATCGTCCACTCGACGTTGCTTTTGGTCAACAGTGAGCAAACGCGGCACACATCGCGCGCAAAGCTTTTTCATTCCCAAATGTTGGTGCAAAATATTAAAACGCGTTCAGATGAAATGCTCACCATCTCTGCTATCTCTCGCAACTTCAAGCGCCGATCATTCAATACAATTTTGTGAATTTTTTTGATCATGTCCGGATTCGTGACTTCATTTGGACGGCCAGACCTGTGGGCGTTTTCGCAGCTCTGTCTTCCACGTTTAAAATCAGTTACCCAGGTGTGAATTGTACTCAATGCAGGAGCAGAATTACCTAAAACACTGTATAGCTTGGTTTTAATCTGGGTTGCTGTTTTCTGTTTTAAAACGTAAAACTTTATCACCGCACGAATTTCGTTTCTTTCCATTGTTAAGAAAATTTACTACAGAGAAAGTTCTACGTCCTATCAAACAAATTCCACCAGTTCGATTAAATTCAAATTTGGCGTTCTATTTTCAAAAAGATGCCAAAATATAATGTAATATTTTTTTTTTGCGTATCATTTTTTTAAGTTCGTCGTTTCGGCCAGTTATCAATCAGCCCAGGTACATGTGTTATGTAGATTTTTGAATAAAACTTTTTATTTATCTATCTAAACCGCGGGCGGAAAGCTAGTATCGTTATATATGCCACAAAATCGTCTAAGAAGGACCCGCATCTAGTTAAGGGGGTTTATAAGCATCCCAATATCCCAATCGCAACCTCGTCACAATGTCAAAAATCGTCCTATTCGCAACTCATCCCATTCGCAACTTGTCCCACGGTTTGAATTATAAAAAATGTGTACTTGGGAAGATTTGACACATATTTATATTTACTAATATTAATTAGTTGTAGCCGCGCCTGTCATGTGCTTAAATCATATTATCCGAAAAGTATGATTCTTACTTCAAAAGCAAGTTGATCCCGCCCAGTTCTTATCTACTACGGAAAGTATGATGATTCATGTATGATTCTTTATATATTTAAAAGAAAAGTACAAAAGATACAATTCCTGTGGAGTTTCTTCTGGCCGTTCTTCTCCACAGAGGGCGTACACTGGTAGTGAACGCCATCCATGATAGCTGTGACGTCAAAAAATGATTTGTAAAAATCTTAATTCGAATATTATTATTTTTTTAGTTCGTCCTTTCTGGACAGGCGAAGGGATCTAAGCCCATACTGCCTGGTCTGTAATTTCATTTTACTTTTCCATTTTTAAAAAAAAAAGGCCGGACGGAGCCAAGTCTTCAGTTAGATAGTATTAAGGCCGAAGCCAAGTCTTCTCATTTTCTCAAATCCAGTAGGGTAAATTCATGTCTAATCCGGTTCTGTCAAGTCCGAGAATTATGGTAAAATAAAATTTTTGACTTTGACTTGACGTTGAAATAAGTTTGAATGAGTGAATGAGATATACTTTAATAGGGCGAGGAATATCAGATGGAAGGATATCATACAAGGAAAAAACAAGTCACAGTCAAAGTCAAAGTCAAAATAATTTATTTCCATAGGATGTTATTACATCACTTAGATCCGTCATTTCATTTTTTTGGGTGAGTTCACTAACACAATGGCGGAATCTGTGGAGAAGAGCTCACCGAAGAAACTCCACAGTCGTCGCATCTTAGAATCGCAAGTTTAGAACAGCTAAAAAATAAATGATCAAAATCACCCAAGTCAATACCACATTCACATAAGGAACTATCCCGGACCCGTATTTTGGCAATATGAAATCCTTGCTGTCCTTGGTTGATTCTCCCTTTATATATTTACTGTCCAAATTTATTTATCAAAACAATATTAAACTATAAATGTATATATACTTTATTTTATTAATTGTGTATTTATAATAAGTATTATATTTTATATATCTCCTCCTCAGCCTCAATTATTATTCCAAATTTAACTCTTCTTTTCCTTTCCTATCCCCATCCTGTATCCTCTCCGACACGTGACATTGGCGGAATTGTGAAAGCCACAAAAAAAAAAAAATACTTTACTAGCGGTCCGAGTCCTGTCCAAGATCGACAAAAATTTTCATTTTTCGCTTTATAATTATTAGGTATTTCGTTAAAGGACGTAATCTGTAATAATAATAATCTATATATATATATATATTAATATTAAAAAAAATGACATTTAAAAAAGTCATTTTTTTTTATAAATAAATATGTGGGGACTACTTCACACACGGCCATCTCATCCCAAATAAGCAGAGCTTGTACTATGGGTACCAGACAGCTGATACCACGCTGATACACATTACTTAAATAGATGAATACATACAATATAGATAAACAACAACCAGACACAAGGCAAACACACGTGCTCATCATACGAATGTTTGCCCTGGACGGGATTCGAACCCGCGACCCTGTGCGTCGGAGGCAGATACACTACCACCTGGGCTACGGAGCCGTCAAATAATGATAATAATGTTTTTTTTTTCATGTAATATAACTTACGGCACTTGAAAAAGCCTCAGGTCGTTGCTGGTGGAAGGTGTTAATGCTGAAGCTTCAAAAAATCCAGATTTGTCCCATAAATTTCAATGCGAATAATCGATAAAGTCACATATTGCCGGGTTTTCGGCAATAAAAGGCATATTTACGGGCAAAAGTAGGGCAGTTTTCGGAAAAACGAGGCATATTTTCGGCAAAAGTAGGGCAGTTTTCGGAAAAACTATGCATATTTGCGGCAAAAGTAGGGCAGTTTTCGGAAAAACGAGGCATATTTTCGGCAAAATTTAGGCAGTTTTCGGAAAAACGAGGCATATTTGCGGCAAAAGTGGGGCAGTTTTCGGAAAAATTACGCATATTTTCGGCAAATGGAGACATTCTTCTGGTTGTTGCCGGTAGTGTGCGTGTCAAATCATCTAAGCTGAAAGCTTCATCGATCTCTGTTTCAGGACTTTCAGGGTCATTGAGAGCATCGATGACTTCATCAGCTGACACCTCTTCTGCCGATACTTCAAAGGATGAAGAGCAGCTTCTTAAAAACTCGACCAGATGATTCATCTCGACGTCGTCATCCGGGTTAAACACTCGTACGTGGGCGCCATTTTGATTTCGTTATCTGTTTTGAAAGTATCTCGATATGTACAAAATACAAATACGCGAATATTAAAAGTAGTGGCTCTGTGAGCTCTAGACCTCGCGAGTCTGTATATCTTTTCATATTTATTTTTATTTTTTCTCCACAAACATCCCCGACCCCTTCATTTTTTTTTTGTTGTTTTGATTCATTTTTTTATTTTATTCTATTTCCTTTTTTTATTGGTTGAGAAATGTAACCTGTAGAGTAATAAGCCTCAGCGGTGGACCTTGTAAGCTGGCAACCGCCATTCTGACTCGAGAAACAAATTCAATTAATTTATCGAACCTGCTCACAAAATTTCACGAGAATCGGTTGAGAAACGGGACCTGTAGAGTGGAACAAACAGATGGACAGACAGACATACAAAAGCAAGGCCAAGCTGAAGCAGAGACGCTTCGTAAAATACGTATTGAATTTAAAATCTTTAATATTTTTAACTTTTATATTTGCACACCTAGTAGGTTGAATAATTCTGGCAAATAAATATTTCTGATTTCTGATTTCGCTCGCTCGGTCAATTAAATTTGCCTGGTTTTTTTTCGATGCAAACTCTTTTTATTAGCTATTGTTTTATTGTTTGCCGTTTTTCGCTAACTATAATAGACCCGGCGATTTTTTCCGATGATTTCTTTTTCCGGTGATATTTTAGTGTTTGTATTCTGCTATTCGAGGCAGAGACAAATCCAACAAATCAGTCAGTTTAATAACCAATCAGTCAGTCAGTCTAATGAATTGGTCCAGCCGTTGTTGAGTTATAAATGGTGTAACTAACCCTGGTATTTTTACACAAGATTAGGAATGAATATATAAGAGGAAATCGCCTTACCTGGTATGGGCACGTAATGCGGAGAAATGAATGTTACGTGGGGAAAAAGGTATTGAATTTGAATGTGGATGGATATGTTGGGAGAGGACGACCAAAGAAAAGATGGATGGATTGCGTAAAAGATGATATGTTCAGGAAGGATGTGAGTGTTGAAATGACGGCTGATAGGGATGAATGGAGGAAGAAAACATACTGCGCCGACCCCAAATGATGGGATAAGGGCAAGCGAATGATGATGAACCGTATTTTTATGTGATCAAAATATAAAGGGACAGCTCGAAACAAAAATGAACCAATCTTACGGGAATATAATCATCACACTAATATTATAAATGTATTTGGATGTTTAGATGTTTGGATGTTTGTTCCGCTTTTACGTCTAAACTACTGGACGGATTTGGACGAAATTTGGTATGAAGATAGTTTGTAACCTGGATTAACACATAGGATACTTTTTACCGGGAAATGTCTTATTCCCACGGGAAAATCTTTCATAGCGCGAGCGTAACCGCGGGCGCACCGCTAGTTCAATATAAAATTAAAATAACGAATTTATTTGCTTGTTAAATAATTTAACCAAGTTTCAAAGATAAAGATAAAAATATTTTATTTGCAAGACGAGAAGTCGACTTCTGCTGTATTGAAAACACATTTAGATCTTCTTGAGCGATCAGAAGATTTACTATGTACGAGATTGTAAATGTAGTTAAGTTTTTTATTAAATAAAAAAATATTTAGAATCTCAGGGCAAATTTAATTTTAAATCGGCCGTATGGAGACGTGCGGGGGCAGAACTCGTCCAGGGAGAGCGAGGGAACGGGGAGAAATGTCCGACGCACTGAGAGTCCGAAGGGCGACAACCGAGCTGGGAATTAGGGGTGAAATAGTTCTTTAAACAGAGCAGATCACCCGTCTGCGCTCCGGCGCAGGCGTCCCCCATTAGACATACATACATACATACATACATACATACATACATGTGTTTGTGAAAATCGAGACAACTTACGCACAAGACACAGAAAATTAACGAAACTAAGAAACATTAAATTTTCTTACGAGAACGCGCACGAGAGATAATACGAGTATTAAGAGAACGGCTACCGCTTAGCCGAGAATGGTTGAACGATTGGATCATATCAAGCAGTTTAGAAAAGAAATACGGTCAGAAGTCAGATACATCTATGACGATAACAGGGCTGCCAGCCATGTCGACGCCATTACGGAGGTTCCGGGTTCGATTCCCGGTGGGGACACTGTCAAGCAAAAATTTCTGTGAGACTTTCCCCAGTTTGGTTAGGATATTGCAGGCTGAATCACCTGATTGTCCGAAAGGAAAGATGATTCCGTGCTTGGGAAGGCTGGTTAAGCCGTTGGTCCCGGCTATTATCTAGTCGTTACGAGCCAAGTCAGTGGCCTTTGGCGGCTCTATAACACTGACACCAGGGTTTGTAGGTCGGTTGTCGACCTTACAACCCACACGATGATGATGATGATGATAGGGCTGCAATTTATCCGTTTCCGAAGCTAAATCTGGCGCTTTTTTATTTAGTATTTTATCTTTTTAGCGGTTGAGTGAAGTTCTAACTTCGAACGTATTGAAGGCGCAGATTGCATTATGGAGAAAAAAAGTTATTTCAAAGTATTTCCCGTTGGAATAAAACTTTTTCCCGTAAAAAGTGTCCTATGTGTTAATCCAGGTTACAAACTATCCCCATTCAAAATTTCATTCAAATCCGTTGAGTACTTTAAGCGTGAAAGCGGAACAAACATGAAATCATCTAAACATCCAAATATATTTTCACATTTGTAATAATTATTTTTTACAATAATTATGTGGTGTGAATAGAATAGAAAATACTTTATTGCACACAAGATTCACAATAATACTACTATTTTTCGTTCATAATCGTTTTCAGCTTAAATTAAGAATAATTTTTCACTTTTTAGTTTCATCGAGATTTAAAAGTGAATAAAGTTGACAGTGTTATTAAAAAATATGCCGAAGCTCACGAACTAAGACTTCATCATCACGTGAACGTTGAGGCTATCCAGCTCCTCGACACCACGGACATAGTGAGAAGACTGAAAAGGACAAAACCCTTTGAGTTAGTTTAGTAAACATTAGTGTAATGTAGTGCAGTCAGTGCTTCCCGTAAAGAACACACGAACAAAGTGTCTTCCCCTTAATAGAGACAATAAGAAAAGTGTTGATGGACACATTCTTAGCTAACATCTACTTAGCAATTTAAGTTAAAATTTAATTACTCATTAGTCTTTAGGCTAGATTGTAATATTTATTTTGGATGTCTTAAAGGCAAACCAAATATAACAAATAAAAAAAAACTTTTTAGTTTGATGTGCTTTAAAAGCGTGTTATTTAGTTTTTTATTTTTTATCACAATTTCGATCTGCCAGCCCTCGATGATAGATAGATATCTCTTCTCAGTGACATCACTGCTTGGCACTATGACCTAGATATTCACGCAGATACATTAAAAATGGTCCTTGACACTGCCTATAATTTCTTGACTAAATGCTAATTGTATGTTTTAAAGTTTATAATTATGCTTATTATCTTATTGTGCTACTTATTAATAATTTGTTAACATAAACTTTCTTGTGCTTTGGTCTCTGTACTGTTAGCAAGTAAGTTGATTGATTAAATAAATAAATAGATAACCTTACGTGGGTGCGCGCGCTAACCGCCGCGGAATGCCCGCGCAGTGTTTACATGCGCATAGATAAAAATATAAACAGTATTAATATTAACGCATTTGTTGTGAAATGTAATAAAATAATGGATATCTAATAAGATTGTTCGTGGAGGAGGGAACTGACAACACATGGACAAGAACACAAGGAGACGCATTTTTCATTCACTCGTAGCTTCAGTTCACATTCAAACTCGCAAAAAACGTTAGGTACGATGCGATAGGGTATTTGACTACAATCTTAAAGGAAATTGCCCACGGGTGGTATCGCTAAAATCTTAAAATCCAAGTTGTGTCAGTCACAAGTTCATAAAATATGTAATTCATATTTTTTTATAATATGATTTTATATCTATTAAATAAAACTTAACTTCTCCGGATAAATATAATAAAAAAATACATATTTTTTTGTGTTTTTTCTTGTTTCCGTTATTTACCTTCTTTGATAAATTGATCTCACTCATTTCGGGTGGGTATTTTTGCACTGAAATCGATACGAATGTCATACTTTTCGAATTTCGTTTCTCGTATACCTACCTGTCATCATATTAGTATTGGGGAGTTAACTAAGAAGTAAAAACATCATCAAGCTTTATATAAAATAATATATAGCTTTTGTACATAAAAAAAATAAAATTAAGACTTGACTGTATGGGCTTTCTCTTTGCCATTCCTTTCAAATGTTTTTTCACTGGGTAATACTTTGTATATTACGAGGATCAAGTTGTAAACAAATTGTTATTTCCCTCCCTTATCTCCATTATTATATTATTATAATCAGCCTGTAATGTCCCACTGCTGGGCAAAGGCCTCCCCATTGTTCCGCCATTCCTCCCGGTCCTGGGCAAGCTCCCACCAGTCCAGTCGATAGGCGTTTAACTCGTCTCGCCATCTTTTTCGGGGCCTGCCTCGGTCTCCATTAACAGTATAAATAGCCGTTAACAGTATAAAATAGCCGTTTGTTCAGCGACAGTAGAAACTAGAATTTGGAGCCTTATCACCGCGAAACCCGGAGAATTATAATCAAATGGCTAATTGTATTTGAAAGTTCATATAACAAACTTAAAATTAAGCAAGAAATCATTGTGACTCATTAGGTTTTACACCGATACCAAGATCCATAGTCGCTTCGGCATACTCCTTTACCATATTTTATGAATTAATTTTAAAATATAGATTAGTAGCAGACGATTCGCGAAGAAAAAAACAGAATCGGTTGAAAAACGAAATTACAGTGTTTTTTTTAAGTTTCAATAAGTTTGTCTCTGTCAAAAACTATTTTTTGTATGGAGATTAGGGCGTATTCCGATTCAGACTTTCAGCGCTGTCAGCGATCAGAAAAGCAAAAAAATGTATGAGTTTTGACAGCTGACAGTAATTCGGAACGCGATTACGGGTGCTTTAATCGATTTCAGCGCGTTTCGGAACGCAGTGTATTATGGCGTTACTAACAAATGACGTCACAAGTGGGTAGGTGCCTCTCTGTCTAATCATGAATTACAAAACCTTTATAACTCGGTCAATTTTAAAGATAGAGCAAAAATTCTTTTAGTGTTCTTTTTTTGATTGTTTTTTTCTTCGCAAATCGTCCGCTACTAATCTACATTTTAAAAATAATTCATATAAAATATGGTCCATTTAGGAACAGTCCGATCCCCTATTGTTTTACGATTTTAAAGAAATTGACACAACACACACAGCTGCTGATGTTCCGCAAAAAAAAAATGATTTTATAAAAACGAATTTTTGCTATTTGGAATGTAATGATGTTGATGTTAATCAGAAATGCGTTTTCAGGTCCGTTCCGCATTCAAAAATTACATAGTTAATTAGTTATAGCGGCTTATAATGTAAAATAGGATAGGCTCAGGGCTCAAGCCCCTCGGTGGGGACGTATACTTAAAATGCAACTTGTTAACTTAATACTGAAAAGAAAAACTTCTCAGGAGGTAATAGGGGATCGGACTGTTCCTAAATTTAGCATATTTTATGATATATTTTTAAAATATAGATTAGTAGCAGACGATTCGCGAAAAAAAAACAGAATCGGTTGAAAAACGTATTTAAGTTTCAATATGTCTGTCTCTTTCAAAAACGATTTTTTGTATGGAGATTATTATGGCGTTTACTAACAAATGACGTCACAAGTGGGTATGTGCCTCTCTGTCTAATCTTGAATTTCAAACCTTTATAACTCGGTCAATTTTAAAGATAGAGCAAAAATTTGTTTAGTGTTCGATAGCAGAAACTAACAAGTTTGGATTTATAAAATAAAAAAAGTATTCCGATCCCTTATTGGGCATAGTGACAACTGGACATGTGAACATTGGTCATTTTGGGCTTCCGACGTTTTGAAACGTTTGACGTTTGGATCTTTCGGCTAGTATCTCCCACCACCTACGTCGAGCGCTCTTAAAAACATTGCAGGGATTGTATGTGTGCTCATCACGCACTTTCCCAGGTGTTAAAGTTGTAAAACTCACCAATTTAATTATTTCCTGCTGGATGTATACGGCTCACTTCTTCTATTCTTCAAACCTGTAACATAAAAAAGTCAAAATCAATATATTTACTTACTAGCGAGAATAGGGAGGGAATAAGACTTTTTCCCGTAAAAAGTATTCTATGTGTTAAACCAGGTTAAGAACTATCTCTATTCCAAATTTCATCCCAATCCGTTCAGTAGTTTTTGCGTGAAAGAGTAACAAACATCCATCCATACTTACAAACTTTCGCGTTTATATTAATATTAGTAAGGATTCATTTGAAAGGAAGTATTGCAGTTTAGAACTAAATCGCATCCAAGCATTCCACACAAGGAAAATAAATATTTTATGAAAGTAAGTTAGTTAAGTTGGTTGTTATTCGCATTTTTCCCTAAATAGTTTTAACTAGGTAGTTGACTGCAATATATTTTTTTTATTATTATGATACTGAAGTCTACAGCTTTAAATCTAGTTACATAACAATACAAGAAGTAAACGAAACATTAGCCAATTACAGACTTCCATTTTGTAGTACTGGGTGTCCAAAAAGGGTGTTGGCAGTTTATATACGAAAATCATAAATGAAAAATATATCATTTCATAATTTTATTACTATTTGCAAAAAGTACATACAATGGAAAGTTTACGACGATAAAATTATGTTATCCAAATGACGAAAATTATGTTGTCGAAGCACGTAGGTAAATGCAAATTCTTTAAAATCAAGTGCAATGTTGATTTTGCAATGTTTACGGATTGACTTCGCTTTCGCAGTGATAGTGAGGGATCTTGCCTTACCGACTCGTGAACTTCTTGAATAACTGCAGGTAGCCTTATTTCTCTCGGACGTCCGCAATCAAAGTTTTTTAAAGTTGACCCTGTAGCCTCAAATGTCTTAATCCATTTTCTAATGATATTCGCACTGGGAGATAAAGAAATGTCCCGTATATTGAATTGCGCGCGATGTAAGCGGCGAGCTGTTATTATCGAATTATTGTTTTGATAATAAACTCGTACACAAAATGCACTAAATTTCAATTTCAATCCATTGCAACTAAATTTCCAATAAATTCCACGTATGACATCATATATTTTTTTGTTATCTACCTTCATTAAGACGACTTATTGATATTTAAAAGTGCAAATACCCTTTTTGGACATAACATTTTTACAATATTATTGTTATTGAGGGTAAACTAAAAATAATCTTAACAATAATAAAAAAAAAAAAAAATTTATTCGTCTATCAATCAATCAGCCTATTGCAGTCCACTGCTGGATGTAGCCCTCCCCAAGAGCACGCCAAAGCGCAAGATCACCACAAAAAAAACAAAAAAAAATGAAATATATATAATCTGACACTATGCCCTTATTTTAGGTTATCATTCATTCAAAATAATATCATTCGTTCGTCTGAATTCATCACCTCTTTCATTGGTCATAAAAACGAAAAGGATAGCTGGATTTTATAATTAGAATTAGAAGATGACTTCCTTTTGACGGCTCCGTAGCCCAGGTGGTAGTGTATCTGCCTCCGACGCACAGGGTTGCGGGTTCGAATCCCGCCCAGGGCAAACATTTGTGTGATGAACGAACACTTGTGTTTGCCTTGTGTCTGGTTGTTGTTTATCTATATAAGTGTGTATTTATCTATTTGTGTAATGTATATCAGCTGTTTGATACCCATAGTACAAGCTCTGCTATGTTTGGGATCAGATGGCGGTGTGTGAAGATGTCCCCACATGTTCATATTTTAAATTTATTTATATTTTGTACAGTAACAACGCTAATTTAAACCAAATCGGAAATGAAATGAAATTAAATTAAATTAAATGTAAATTTTAACCAACAAACGAACCACAAAACAAACCCTTATCTCCTCTTCTATACAAGTTCTTAATCAATACATGTGAGCGGATGTGAGGTCTTGGCCCTCTGAACTACAGATCAAAGAATTATCATTATGCGCATAACATTATTTCACGGCTCTGTAGCTTAGTTGGTAGTACGCCTGCCTACTAAGCACAGGGTCGCGGGTTCAAATCCCGCCCAGGGCAAACATTCGTGTGATGAGCACTTGTGTTTGCCTTGTGTCTGGTTGTTGTTTATCTATATATGTATTTATCTATTTATGTAATGTATATCAGCTGTCTGGTACCCATAGCACAAGTCATGCTTAGTTTGGAAAATGATGGCCGTGTGTGAAAAAGCATGTACTTATTATTATTATTTTTTTTGACCGAGCGAGCGAAGCGTCTCTGTTTCAGCTTGGCCAAATTTGCTTTTGTATGTCTATCTGTTTGTTTGTTTGTTTGGTTCACTATACAGGTCGCGTTTCTCAACCGATTCTCGTGAAATTTTGTGAGCAGGTTTGATAAATTAATCGACTTTTTTTGCCGAGTCAGTTTTTGGAAATTTTTAAAAATGAAGGCGTTATGGGGGTTGTCAGCTTACACGGTCTACCGCTGAGGCTGTTTTCATCTACAGGGCTCCGTTTCACGAAGCTACAAGTACAATTCAATGTACATTGCGTAGACAATGAAATAAAACGATAAGGGCTTACAGTTTTGGCGAATTGGCTACGCAATGAATATCAAATTGTAACTTGTAAATTGTTGCTTCGTGAAACGGGGCCCAGGTCACATTTCTTAAAAAATAAAATAAGATAAAATAAAGACTAAAAATTTTAAAAACATAATCAATGGGTCAGGAATGTTTGTGGAGAAAAAATAAAAAAATATGAATAGATATACAGACTCGCGAGGTCTACAGCTCACAGAGCCACTAGTTATTTTTTTTTACCTATTTGGCACCACGCTATCAATTTAATTATTTCTTTCATATTTTCCTCTAGTGAATCATCTTTATTGGCTCCAGTTATCAGCAGGTTAAGTTCAATAAGTGTTTCCGTTGTGATTTCGCCAATGTCAAAGTTTAGACTGTGCTAGTAACACAAACTGTTTGCAATAGGGAATATGCATAAAAAATATATTAGTTTTTTCCATAGTTCATCTGAAAGTATACAAAAATAGAATACTGACAGTCAAAACAGAATCGAAATTGATCGAAAAACAAACCAAATATATGTCCAACTATTAACTACACAAGACAAAAGGGTTCTAATAATAAAAAAATATATTTAAAAGTATTGGCACCCCTGTTATGACTACACTTATGAATCTGACTGTACCTGTCTCTACCTTAATTACGTAGATAAATACTTACGTACCATTAAAGGTGTCGGTTCTTCAATCCTGACTGTCTAAACGAACAAAGTTATATTGACTGTTAAAGTCAAAAATTTTTATTCGAATTAAGATTTTTACAAATCATTTTTCGACGTCAAAGCTATCATGGATAGCACAAATATTTTAGATTAATAGAAAACAACCAAAAACTTAAACCTTTCGGCGGGACTTGAACCCACGACCTTTGGCCTATACGCAGCCAACATGCTTACAAACTACACCACGGAGGGCATAGTGGTAGCGCCGAAATTCGTTCTTGCTTGTTTTCTATGAAATCATGACGTCACACGGTGGGCTGAAAAATTCTATATCTATGGAAATTTTAAGGGTAATTTTTTTGGCTTGAAATGGATTTATGATCTATGAAAAGCGATTTTCAGCCCACCGTGTGTCACCACAATCATATGACTGTTTATCAGACGAATAGTTAATTATTGTTCTCCAATTTTTCAATCATTATTTATTCCATTGATAACTATCTGACATAATATTTTAACTCCGGCAACTCAAGCTTCAGAGAGGTGAAACAAATATATTGCTTAGACTAACGTTAGAGCAAGACAGTTTTTTCTATCCATTTTTAGTCAAGTCACTTCTACTATTTATTTGTAGGTTGTTTGTTTAGGTTTTTCGCAATAAGGTTGACTTATACTACTCATCCAATGTTGTTATTGAAAGTTAAAGTTAATTGTCTCAGCTAAGTTTGGGATCAGATGGCCGTGTGTGAGATGTCCCCACTTATTTATTTTATTATTATTTTGGAACCTAAAAAAAAGTGTTTAGCAAACTTTAATGCTGAATTATGAAGCATATTAACTCAAGTA
Source organism: Carpatolechia fugitivella (assembly GCA_951230895.1). Lineage (NCBI taxonomy): Eukaryota > Metazoa > Arthropoda > Insecta > Lepidoptera > Gelechiidae > Carpatolechia > Carpatolechia fugitivella. The sequence continues at coordinate 7,927,895 of OX579672.1, forward strand.
CAATTAGACAACTAATCATTGATGTTCCTAGACGGGTTGATTTTCAGTTATGTCTTATGAGTTTAGTAGCCAAATATGCCAAACTATGAATTGAATAGTACAGTTATCTGGCAAATGAAGCGGCAGATAGATTTATTCTTCAGATATTGGAGATATTCATTAAATAAGTCCTATTCAACTGATGAAAAATTCAATATCATGCTATCTGTTGAATAAACACCATCTGTTAAATCTGATAAACATCTAGCGATTGAAACACCGGCCCTTAATGTATATTCTTAGCTTTTAAACACCTACAAATTCTAATAATTATATATGAAAAAAATTATTGTAATCTATAAATTAAAAAAATTACAATGATGGTAGACAATAAGTTTTATAAAAGTTGTATCAAGGTGCTGTAATTGAGTAAAACATCAATGAATTATAAGTAGGTACATACTTCTACTCCATGACACGAACGAAGCGTTTTTTCTCACAATTATCCAGTAGTTCTCGGAAACTGCGCCTAACTTTGAAAAGGTGAGAAGTTATAGCACTTAAAACACTTATTTTCCGCGCCGTTTCTTCCAAGCAAGATTCAGAAATGGAACGTGGAACTTCTAATTCCAATTTCTTTTTAAAACCTACTGATACAGGCAAATGCTCGATCCATTTAACCCTCAGTTTTATTTTACCTGTATTGAGCGAGCGACCGCCGCGGCTACAAATTCCCGAGGCAAAATTCTCGGAAATTTGACGTTTACGCACACATACAAGAGCTAACACTACCCCGGATACAAACACATGCAAACAATTTAATTTTAGCTGTATCAACAAACAAAGGTCATTGGTAAATTACCTGTTTTGAAGAAGTTTGCAGCCGCTTGAGATAAACTTTGTATTGTCCATGCACTACTAACACATTATTATAATGTTACTATTCGAATCTTCTTTGCTAAATGATTTGGAGTATAATTTTATCACAATATAAACTCAGAGCACGTTCACCCGGTGACGGACGAACACGCGAGCGAGATAAAAAAAAATAGAGACGTCACGGACGGAATACGTCAGAAAAATTACACTTATGTGTTGCTATAATCAAAACAATAAGAGCTAAAGTATATAAATTTATGAACTATCTACCCTTCTTTCCTTAGTTATTTGTTTGTGCTTGTCTTGTGGTGTCATAACTTTTTTTATGTTGTGTTGTTTTAGGTACTCCTGTTGGACCCTCCCATAAACCTTCGAAATTTTTCACCGAACATTCTTCTCGTTTGTGTTATATTGAGTGAATACGTTGTCATTGGCAAAATACGTCCAATCTAGACGTGAAGCCATATAAAAAAAAAAAGAGCTAAAGTAGGATTTTTAATTCAATTCTTGGGTGAATGGCGTTTCCGTGGTGATTTCGCCAATGTCAAGTTTTATTGATGACTCTGCTTGGATATAGGCTTCGTGAGAGAACAAGATTAAAAAATTAAAAAAATATATATATATATGAAGAAATTTTAGCTATGGCAACCGGTCTGCTGAAACACCTAGAACAAAAGACAAACACAATATAAGTTAAAAGGTTAGTATAGTTAGTAATAGTAAGGACAAACAAAATTTAATATGTTACAATCTGATGTTATTTTTGTAAATATAATCACACAGAATATGAACAAAAGGACTATTAACGTGGGATAAAAGACTTTTAAAATTAATAGGGCGAGGGATGTCAGAAGGAAGAAGGTCATAAAGGGAGGAAGAGAATTTGGGGCAGTTAAAAAATATATGGTCCAAGGATCCTTCGTCCAGCCCACACTCACAAATAGAGGTGTCCTTGATGTGGAGTTTAAATAAATGGACAGGAGCACAAGAGTGACCGAGTCTCAGTCTGCAAACCACTGAAGTGACGCGTTTATTGGCTTTCCGAAACTTGAAAAACCAGGGAACATGAGGAATGCAGCCTTGGATATCAGCATAATATCTGCCTTTAGTAGAGCTAAGAGATTTCCAATGAATATCCCACTGACAGAACAAACCCTGCTTAGCCAACGGGACAAGGTCAGAAGGATAGACTTTAAAATGGTCGAGGCAACCAGAAACAGTGGCGTCTTTGGCACAGAGATCCACAGTCTCATTACCAGTTATCCCAGAGTGACTGGGAATCCAGGCTAAAATAACTTGGTAACCCAATGAATAGCAGGAATAAAGGAGCTGCTTGATTTTTAAAATAAAAGGGAATTTAGATTTACATCGGAATTGATTTGACAAAATAGCTTGTAAACAGCTTTTGGAATCAGATAGAATGACAGTTTTATTAAGTTTATGCGATATGATGTAACTTATAGCCTCAAGAATAGCAATAGCTTCTCCAGTAAAAACAGATGAAAAGGATGGACATTTAAAGTTAAGTATGATGCTATATTTAGGAATCCAAACAGCGGCACCGACACACCCACGTTCAGAAAGCTTAGAAGCATCTGTATACATAATTAGCCAGTCACTCCAGTTCTTAGAGATGAACTTATTAAGTTGAGAATTAGCCGAAGGTGAATCTTTCTCAATACCAATATCCAAGTAGATGTTAGGTTGAAAAATTATAGACTCAAAAGAAGTCTCAAAAAGGGGCAAGAGTTTACTTTGGGAAACAGGGCAAGGAAGACTGATGTATTTTCTAAAGCTATTAAAAAGACAAGGAGGATCCTTGTGTTTCCAATAGCTCCCAGAAGATATGAAGTCAGCTAATTGGTGCAGTTTGGACATAAGAGGATGATAAGATAATTGAATAAGCTTGAAAAAAAACCTATCCGAAAGATATTGTCGTCTTAAGGAAAGAGGAGGGTCGCAACATTCCACCTGAAGAGAATTTATAGGGGACGACTTCATAGCTCCAGCAACAATGCGAAGACATTTGGATTGGACTTTGTCCAAGGAGTTCAGAGCTGTCTTGTTACAGGGCTCGAGCAGGAACGAACCATAGTCCAAGTGACTTCTGACAAGAGCATTGTACATAAGTTTCTGGGTGTACGGGTGAGAACCCCACCAGACTCCAGATAAAGAGCGAATGACATTGATGCTCTTTTCACACTTTTTGACAACATAATTTATGTGATGGACCCCAGACATCCTGGAATCAAAAACTACACCCAAAAATTTCGCCTTCTCCTCAACCGGGAAAACCTGATGATTGACAGAAATAGAGACATCAGGGATAGATCTGGAGCGGGAAAAAACGACAACGCTACTTTTCTGAATAGAGATAGACAGACCATGATTAGAAAGCCAGTCAGAAAGATAGGAAATGGCTGAATTAAGACGGGAAGAAGATTCAGAAATATCATTACAGGAGTAATAAAGTGCAATATCGTCCGCATATTGCAAGACATTACAAAATGAATTTACAGAGAGCTCCAAGTCATAAGTATAAATACTGTAAAGAAGAGGGCTTAATACAGACCCTTGAGGGAGACCCCTCCAGACAAGTCTGGGGGGGAAAAAAGAATTTTGAAATTTAACAGAAACTAGCCTGGACGAGAACAGACCTGAAACAAAATTAACCAACCTCACAGGAATACTCAGATTAAGCATCTTATGCCTGAGCACCGGAAGTAAGACATTGTCGTAGGCGGCAGACACATCCAGAAAAACTGCTACAAGAGACTCCCGCTTCGAAAGAGCAACCTGAATATCAGTGGAAAAAATACTTAGACTGTCCATGGTGCTGAAGCCCTTACGGAAGCCAAACTGACTTGGTGCCAGGATGCCCTTGCTTTCCACAAACCATTCAAGTCTATTCTTGACCAAGTGCTCCAAAAGTTTTGCAATAGTACATGACAAAGCAATGGGACGATAGCTTGACGGATCATCGCCAGGCTTACCCGGCTTAAGAATAGGCAAAATAATCTGGGTCTTCCATTCCTCCGGAGGAATACCAGTAAGAAATATAAAGTTAAGAATAGACAACAGAATCTTTTTTGCAGAAATACTGCTTTTAAGTATAAAGGAATAAGGGATCCCATCAACTCCAGGAGAAGAATCCCTGAGACCGTCAAGAACAGTCAGAAATTCTTCCCATGAAAAGGGAGCATCAAATCTATTATTTGATTCAGAAGGAAGAGAGGAACAAAAAGAAAGTTCATCCAGGGTTGGGACAGAAGGAGGAGCAATTTTATTACAAAAAAGGTCAATCCAACCAGAAGGGTCATTGGATGATATATTCACATAAGAAAGGGCCCCACGAAATCTTCTCATATTTTTCCAAACCATGGAAGGGGGAGTAGAGGGAGAGAGAGATTCACAAAATCCTTGCCAACCAGATTTTTTCTTTTCTGACAAAACTCTTGATGTTCTTGCAGCGGTTTTTTTGTACTCAATAAAGTTCTCCATGGTCATAGAAGATGAGTAAAGGACTTCTGCATCCTTCCTACACCTACAAGCCTCAGAACACTCACGATCCCACCAAGGAACAGAAGGAATTTTATTTCTATGACAATTTTTTAAAGGGATAGCTTTATTAGCGGCCGAAAGAAGACAATTTTTAAAAATATCATAAAGGGAAAGAACATTGTCAGCATTGATATCAGGAAAGTTGGATAACTCCTGATCTAAAACTGATCTATATTCAGGCCAATCAGCTTTGGAGAGAATATATTTTAGAAGAGGACGAGGAGGAGTTGAAATTAGAACAGAATCAGGAGAGGAAATAATGATGGGAAAGTGATCACTGCCATGAGAATTAGCCAGCACATTCCAAGAGAAAAGGGACGCAATTGAAGGAGAGACTAAAGTCAAGTCAACAGCACTCTTCCTATTTTGAGTAGGAGACACTCTTCGAGTGGGAGAGCCATCATTAATGATGCAGAGATCCAACTCATCACATAAATCTAAGAAAAGGAAGGAATTAGAGTCACAAAAGTAAGAACCCCAAGAAGTGTGATGAATATTAAAATCGCCTAAAATAATAATAGGAGAGGGAAGGGAAGCAACGATGATTTTGAATTCAGAGAGAATGGATGGGCTAGGGTCTGGAATATATACAGAAAGGAAAGTATAATTAAGAGCTCTAATAGCAACAGCATTAATCGCCACACCACAAAACTAAGTATGTACATTTCAGCACAGGAGATACAATTTTTGTGGAGGGCTGTTGCCTAAACTAAGTTTAAACCTGTGTTATAGGACATTAGTCCTTCCCCCAGGAGTCCACATTACTTAGTGACCATATCACCAGGGAGCCGTTTCATGAAGCTACAAGTTACAAATTACAAGTACAATTTGATGTACATTGCGTAGACAATGAGGTAAAACGATAAGGGCTTCCAGTTTTGGCGAATTGGCTACGCAATGAATATCAAATTGTAACTTGTTACTAGTAAATTGTTGCTTCGTGAAACGTGGCCCAGATGAGTGATTAAATCATATCTTTTTAGCACAACACTATATTTTTTTCTCAAAAAAGCGGCAACCCACCATATGTCAGATTACTCCGTTCAATTAAAAATCCTACGCGCGCACTAGCGACTTTTGTCGCGGCGACAGTATGTCTCTCTCGTCAAGTTTATTAGAGTGCGAAAGAGAGGCACATAGTGTCTCGAAAGACAAAAGTCGCTAGTGCGCGCATAGCGTAATTTCCTTTCGCAAGTAACTCGGATTATTTATTAATATTATTAGCCTGAGGTGTCCCACTGTAAGGCAAAGGCCTCCCTCGCCTCCTTCCACTTATCCCGATCCTGGGCCAAACTTTCCGTCTGCGTTGAGTTAGCAGCCTCACCATCGAATTTGATGGTTTTAACCATGTCAAAAAATTGTTAGGAATAGGTTTATATTTGTTTATAAGTCTCAGAAAAAGTTTGATTGTATTTCAGAAGATATTTGAGTATCTTACTGAGGCTTCTAGATCGACGTCAAGCTAGCAGCCTCACCAAGATAGACTGGCTCTATCATTATGATATATATGTCAAAAAATTGTTAGTAAATGGTTTATCTCGTATACAAAGTTTTAACGAAATCGGTTCAGTAGGAGCCGAGATATTACACCCCCTTGGTGAGGCTTCCAGCTTGACGCTTGACGTGAAGACGATTCCCGTCAAACGGAGGTATGTCCAAGCAAAGTAAATATACCAAAAAATTTTTAGGAATAGGTTTATCTTATTCCAGCAAAAAAACTTTCAATTCGTTGAGACGTTTACTCAGAAAATGATTCTAAACTTCTACATACTAATTAATTTTCCAACCGTCAATCTATTTTAAACTTTCTGAGAGTAGAAATAGGGTTGAAATTGGTGGTTTAGCCTTTGACAGGTACACTTAGGTACAGAAGTATAATTTTACGATTAAGTGATACGATTAAACCTATGATGGCGCTAGTAGCAATACAAAATCGCATTTCATTCAATGGTTTACCATTTACTAACAATTTTTTGACATATATATCATAATGATAGAGCCAGTCTATCTTGGTGAGGCTGCTAGCTTGACGTCGATCTAGAAGCCTCAGTAAGATACTCAAATATCTTCTGAAATACAATCAAACTTTTTCTGAGACTTATAAACAAATTAAAACCTATTCCTAACAATTTTTTGATATGGTTAAAACTAGTGATGGGCCGAACATGGATTTCACCGAATACGAACATTCGGCCGAATATTCGGTCAAACTTTCACCGAACCGAATATTCGGCTGAATATTCGGTTCACCGGAGCAAGTTTGTACGTGTTTACGCTAACCACGCGAATTGACGCCGGGCACACCCGCCCGCTACCCCTGCTTCCCCCGCTACACTTGTCATTATTATTGCATCATCCAGTACGAAACGAAACGCCACCACGTGCATTTTTCATATCTCTTTTTTGTCTGAAAAGCTACTCATAAATGTATGAAGAAACACTCGCCACAACAGTTTATTTTTTAAATTTTTGTTATATTAATACAAAAAATATGATTTATTAAGAAATCGTTGTAATAATGCAACTATTTCTTACCAATATCAATAAACAGCTATTAAAATTTTTAACACAAATATCTATGGTTCATTTCTTACAGTAAATAAAACACCTGATGAAATTTTAATAATAAATATGGTCCCAAATTGCTACAGCAATTTGGGACTTCTTGGGATTTCTTGATCCAAAAAAGAAACTGTATATTATTTTATTCACTTATCATATTTTCATCTACTGTTATAAGGAAATACAGCTACAGAATTACAAAAGTATAAAGCTACACAGTAATTTACTTGGGTTAGGTAGGTACCTCTAATATTTAAATTATTTAACTACCTACATACAATATGTACATGCATCCTATAATATGTACAAGCATCGTTCAATCAATCGTTTTCATTCTAATAATTATAGCTCACTCACAATAGAGAAACTGTTATTAAAATCTTTAAGTACCACTCTCCCGAATATTTGGCAGGTTTACCGAATATTCGGCCGAATACGAATATTCGGTAAACCTGCTGAATATGCCGAATACCGAACATAAAACGAATATTCGGCCCATCCCTAGTTAAAACCATCAAAATCGATGGTGAGGCTGCTAACTCAACGCAGACAACTTTCCCACTCGCCACAGTAGGCAACGAGCTCGTCGTGCCAGTGTTGCCATATGTACGGATTTGTCCGTACACACGTACGGAAAATAAACATTCTGTACGGATAAAAGTTGCGTACGGATATGTGTACGGATTTTCTTTCTATCAATACATTTCAATATTTTAGTAAGCTACACTCATCATCATCATCATCATCATCATCATCAAGCTTCACTCACGTATAATGAAGGTTTTGATTGCGGACGACAAGAAAACTTATCAAAAGTTATTTTATATGTAATTGTTTCCTTTCTTTCATTGCAGAATTCTTTCGGAGTTTTTAACTTTTTCAATGTACGTACGGACTTTGTACAGATTTTTTGTAAGATGTTCAGATTTTTAGTCTCGTCTCTACTGTATGGCAACACTGCTTTAATCGATTTCATTCAGCAGAACGCAACCTATTGTCTACTTATTTCGGAAAACTTGTATATATTTAAAGGGGCAGGCAGGTTCATTAATACATTATACGTTTCCTCCTTTTTAACAAATTGACTGTGGCGATGTGCAAACCGCACCATGCCAATAAAAAAAAAAAAAAAAAAAAAGGATATAACAAATGAAACAAAATCGACCATGGAAAACGTTAACACACCACCCATTGTTTCAACCACAGACTACTTAGAAGAACCAGGTTCAGACTACCAACTCTCAAACAAAAATACTCGCCGTAGAAATGACATTTCTGATCTCACATGACATTTCTTTTTTTTATATTTTTTTTTTATTTGCCTTGTTGGCAAAGTGAAACTCTGCATACAGCCACGCAGGATACCTACGCGGTCGGTTCTACTAAGTAAAATTGAAATTTTGGTAAGAATTGGACGTTTTTCCGCCAAATTTAAATATGTTCGCACAAAACCTTCGAATCTTTAGCATACAGGTTATTGAACATATTTAATTTGTCATAAAAACGTCCAGCATCAAAAATGAAACAAGGAAAGACTATTTATTAAAAGATTTATTTATGTTAATACATGGTCTGCGAATCTCCTTTCCCTTTCAAGTGTACAAAGCCAAAAGCCAAAGTGTGGTCTTTTTTGACATCATACGAGAGCCCCATGCCAAGTGACATTTTGTCAAATATGACTGAGCTATGTTTTTTAGAATCCGGCCAAGTGTCAACCTAGAAAGAAATTCCATGTTATTCTAGAAATATGAATACTTGTTATACCTGTTAAATATGAATACCTGTTTGGTCACCAAAGAAATATTTAAAACAAAAAAAGCAACTTGTGTATAATAAATTTCTTATTAATTCTTATAAATTTCTTATTAAAAATTAAAATGTGTATAATAAAAAATAAATTTCTTGACGAGACAAAGGAATTGTTTATTGATTCCAGCCTCTACATTTAAATTTGAGACCATTTTATTCAAAGTAGAAGTTGACAGCAGAATAAAATCTCTGTGTAAAAATCTACTTGCTTCTTTGCTCTCTCATATTCCTTATAAATATTTCTGCATGTAGGGGTAAGTTTTTTTTTTTTTTTTTTCAATGGCTTCACGTCTAGGGGTAAGTTTACTCAAATTTTGAATTATTTTTCTCTGGCATGATTGTTTTGCCGTTGGAAAAGTTGGGGTTCTGGTTATGCCACGGTCAGTAGTGGCATATGTTGTGTCAGCTGTAAGATATAAAAAAATGTATAATAATTATAAAAATAATTAGGTTAGCAATACAAGTGAGCTCTATTTAACTGACCTGAAGTGGAAAGTGTTTCGACTTTACTACTACTTCCCGGCAGAGGAAGCTCCTCTTCAAGAACAAGTTTGTTTCCTGAAATTTTAAATTTAATTATTGTGAATTTATGCAAATCATAGAACAGTTAGCAATACAAGTGTGCTCAATTTAACTGACCTGAAGTGGAAACTGCTTCATCTTTACAATAAGTGTGATCAAAATGTCTCTGCTTAAAGTAAGTGTGGTCGATGACAGTGACTGCTGCATCTATGAAATTGAAAAAAAAAAATAGGTTTATAATTTTACACATGCCAGCCACATCTACATACCTGCTGACTCAAAAGAAAATATAAAATAGGTACCTACCATGCCATGATAATGAATCAAATTTTACGATGAAGACCCGCCGACTATCTAACAGCTTGGAAATATGATCTGTTAGGTACATAAGTGCTCCGTTGGGTTTCCACTTCAAATTTTATCTGGCAAACAAAGATGGGTGAGCGCCGCATAGGAGCTTTGAGCCCGCTGCACCTTTGAATCTTTTTTCGAAACGTTTTGAGCAGACAAAAAGATTTTTCAGAGACGATCTTTGAAGCGTATCATCTTTCAGGCACTCTAGCCACTTTGCGAGTCTTTTCTCATCTGTTAGGAACTTGTGTAACCTAGCGTCCTGTCGCGAACTATTAAATTTTTAACACAACACTTAAAATACATGATAAAGCATCCAATTCACACAGAATTAACCAAAACTCACGTAAGGTATTTCAAAAGTCAACAGGAGAAAGGCTTCGGCTTCGAACTTCGATTACAAGCAAGATTTTGAGGTTAGGACTCACAGCCTACATGCACGCACTGCACGCACACACACAAGTATGGCGGCAGTCTGACAGACAGATGGAGTCTTTTTTGCTGTCCATAACAGTGTCTTTTCTTCTTGTTTCAGGAAATATCTATCGCGTCCGTTTAATTTAGTATATAATATATATATTTTTTTTCTTTTTTTTATCTACCCGTGATAAGCTGATTACTCGACACTGGCTAAATTGCTAAATGCAGAAGCCATAAATAAATAAATAAAAAAAAGACCTTTTTTTTTTCAATATGGCGGCATGAGAAATGTCATATGACTTCGGAAATGTCAGTCATCGCTATTGCCAGTAAATTCTCTATGAAGATTATAGGCCGTGGTTTCAACTTACCGGCAAGCAGTACGGACGTTTGATGACAACTTCAAAAACGACATTTCTACCAACTTTAGCAGGCTGAAGAGTATGATGGACTCGATCAAGGCAGAAGACTTGTGCTTGGACAATTCTCTCAGAGATCCGACTACGTGGCAAAGAATGGGGAAAGCTCCATGTACGTCCATTAAGGTATTTCAAGACAGTTTAATAAACATGAGTATCTTTGTACTAAAACCCGGTTTCAAAATGCCTTTACACGACCACCCTATGCATGGTCTACTTAAAGTGATAGCTGGCGCCGTCAACATAAGGAGTTTTTCAGAGTATCCTTTGAAGGACCTTAGCATTATAGATTTAGCGGCTCGCGCGAGATACGAAGGGAGGCGCCTGGCGCAGGGCTGCTATCGTAGAAGGAGGTTATTTGCTAAGATAACTACCAACGCCGTGAGTACGTATGAATCAGAGACTTGTGTTTTGACGCCTACTATTTCGAACTACCATGAAATTACAGCATTAGACATGCCAGCAGCATTCTTTGATATTTTAGCACCCCCCTATGGTACGCTGATAGAAGGCATCGGGTCGTGCCGTTGTAGGTACTACCATATCACCGAAGAACTTAGCACCAATATTGTGGAATTGGAGGAAACTGTTGCGCCTCAATATTTCTATCATGACAGAGCACCTTACTTGGGGTCTCCATTGAATTATGTACAAATTACGTAGAATATTTTTAGGTATTTTAAATTGTTCCACAGTAAACTAGTCTAACGATTGTTTAGGCTACTAATGAATTGTCGACTACCTAGCTAGTTTAGCCAGTTGAAGAGTTAAGACAGGTACATGCAACTTTTATTCCGTTTAACTTGTGTTCCGGTCACATTTATGTTTTTGGTGGGATCTCATTAGTTTTTGTAAAGCAATCTCGTCTTTTGGTTTACGTTACAGACAATGAGCACAAGCTTTTAAACACAGAAGAACAAGATTTGTCCCAAACTAACACACAGAGCATGTTGTAATATATGTAAATGTTGTAATATAGATAAAGTAATGGGTGTTGGTATGTGTGATTTAGTATGATAACTGAATTAATCTGACTCTAGTAAACTTGCTGACAGAAGGGTAAGTGTCCTACTTCGGGTACAGGAAATTAAAGTCCAAAATAAGTTAACTGGTTATATTATTGTCCGCACATTATTAAACACAGAAAGCAATGTATGACGTAATGACACAGCGCGCGCAAGGGAACGTTAGCAGAGAGCACGGCGACTCGATCGCACGTATACGGGAAGACTGGCATGTCGCAGTTCGGCCACACGCCGTTTCACCTAAGTTGCTGACTAGGCAGTGTGTCACTACAAGCAAGTTAAATAAAAGCTTGTAGCAATAATAACAGGGGATCGGACCACTTTTTTATTATTTTATAAATCCAAACTACTTAGTTTCTGCTATCGAACACTAAAAGAATTTTTGCTCTATCTTTAAAATTGGCCGAGTTATAAAGGTTTGAAATTCAAGATTAGACAGAGAGGCACATACCCACTTGTGACGTCATTTGTTAGTAATGCCATATAATCTCCATACAAAAAATCGTTTTAGAAAGAGACAGACATATTGAAACTTTAAAAAATCACTGTAAATTAGTTTTTCAACCGATTCTGTTTTTTTCTTCGCGAATCGTCTGCCACTAATATATATTTTAAAAATAATTCATAAAATGTGGTAAATTTAGGAATAGTCCGATCCCCTATTATAATAGTTAAAACCACTAAAAACCATGCTTATGTCAGTAACTACTATCCAACTTCTGGTTCCATCACCAATCCCTCGTCACCCTATGCTTATCATAACAAATAAAAAGAACAAAAATTTGAGGGATTTAATAGTAGTCATTTAAAAGCTTCACTATCCAGCTCTTGGCTCCATCATCAGATCTTCGTCACCACCTGCATAGTATTCGATTCATCATAACAAATTAAATGAGCCCAAACTCGAGGAGTTTACTAGTAGCCATTAAAGAGTTCCACTATCCAGTTCCCTTTCGTCGCAAATGTCCCTTTCGCAAAATATCCCTTGGTAGCAAAATGTCCCTTTCTCATAATGTCTCTTTCGCAAAATGTCCCTTTTGCAAATCAGTCCTTTTTATGAAATCTCATCTACTTATGTTCCTAAATAAGTGAAAAGTATACAAGTACAGAAGCTAAAGATATGAAAGTTCAGGGGGTGTGTGTGTATATCTCATTGCGAGTGTGTGAGGGTGTAAGAGGGAGTAATAAAAAATAAAGAGCCTTAAGTTTTAAATAATCAAACATTTATATATTGCTTTCTAACACGTTTTCCTATCTCAATAACTAAACGCAAACATTTCGTTCATTCATGCAAGAAAAAAATATTTTTACTCTTTGTTCCCAAGACGATTACAGCTACAAAAGTAAGCCGGTAGCTATACTTGGAATCGGAATACCGTTCAACTTGCTTGAAGCCAAGCCAAGTCAAACGAAGCAAGTTCGCTTAGCCGGTAGACCTACTGGGGAACAATATTTGCTAGTTCAATTGATATTTTTTTATTAATAATTCAGTTAACTTATTATAAATTTAAAATAATCATTGGGTTTATGTACACTAATAATAAAGAGAGATTTGATTTTTTGTTTGTTTGTATCGTATTAACTCAAAAACTACTCTACCGATTTAGATGAAATTAGATAAAAAGATAGGTTAACACCCTGGAAAAGAAAACATAAGTAGATGAGATTTCATAAAAGAGACTGATTTGCAAAAGAGACGTTTTGCGAATGGGGCATTTTGCGAAAGAGACATTATGAGAAAGGGACATTTTGCTACCAAGGGACATTTTGCGAAAGGGACATTTTGCGACGAAGCCTCCAGTTCCTGGCTCCATCATCAGACCCTCGTTACTAACTGCGCTGAGTCGGATTTATCATATCAAATTAAATGAGCCCAAACTCGAGGGGTTTACTAGTAACTATTCAAGAGTTCCACCTTCCAGCTCCTGACTCCATCATCAGATCAGCTCGATGGTGCTAAATTATTGTATTGTCATGCGAATAACACAAACCTACAAAATTTTAAAATGATACGACAGTCAAAAGTAGGTTAAAATCGAATTTCAAAATTTAATAATTGACCAAGCGAGCGAAGCGTCTCTGCTTCATCTTGGCCAAAATTGCTTTTGTATGTCTATCTGTCTGTCTGCCCATCTGTCTGTTTGTTCCACTCTACAGGTCGCGTTTCTGAACCGATTCTCGTGAAATTTTGTGAGCAGGTTCGATAAATTAAACAAATTTTTTTGTTGAGTCAGATTTTGGAATTTAAAAAAAATGACAGAGTTGAGGTGGATTGCCTGCTTACAAGGTCTACGGCTGAAGCTGTTTTCCTCTACAGGTCACATTGCTCAATCATTTAAAATAAAATAAACTTAAATAAATTCAAAATAAATAAAATGTTAAATAAATTTCAAGGGATTGGGGATCTTTGTGGAGAAAAAATTAAAATATAAAAAGACATACAGACTCGCGAGGTCTACAGCTCACAGAGCCACTAGTAATAATAATAATTATTTATTTCTGGCATTACATTATTTATTACTAGTTAACCTAATAAAAGCAATTTTGTCTTTTAATTAACTATTGGGGTCTTAATAGTCATCTAAACACACACTACACTAACTATAATAAATTAGAAAACAAAGTTATTTTTTCACCTAGCCTCTACCTAGCCTGCATACTAAATGCTTATAGTCGGGTTATTATAGGATGGGTTCTGACAGCTTCAACATTTTTCATACAACGTTTACAACTTTTTTAGTAATATTCAGTTTAAAAACCATAATAGCTAAAATATTAAAAAAAGTAACTTCACCTCTTATTTTTTCATTAAACAGTATGTAATTTTATTTAATAAATAAATAAATAAACGAAATAATATTAAAAAGTTTTTAAAATTTTAATCTGTCAGAGCTCATCCTATAGTAACCCAAGTATAAAAGAAATCTGCATTAATAACTTTGTCTCCTTAAATAAAACATAATTTTGAGTTTCCTCTTTTTTCCCTTTCCATATGTCCAATGACCTACCTTGATGCCAAATCTCGAATTCCTAGGTAACCTGGAAGTAGTCTAAACTTATGATGAGTGAGTGAGTGAGTCAGTCAGTCAGTGATAAGTTAGTGATAAAAATAGTATTATATTAAGGTCACTATTTGATTTAGTATTATGAGTTAGGTAATATGTGGTAATATGAATGCATTGTTCATTAGAATTTTACAGTAATTATTAGTAGTTAAGAGTTTAAAAAGTAATTGTTATGACGAATATAGGTATAACCCATGCAGATAAAGAATAGATATGAAAATGGCGTCCACCCGCATGCTATCTCGCTCACAATCTATCGCTGTCTATACTCACACAGTGAAGTACGCGATGCATCAAAATAATGATAATAATTAGGGATGGGCCGAATATTCGTTTTATGTTCGGTATTCGGCATATTCGGCAGGTTTACCGAATATTCGTATTCGGCCGAATATTCGGTAAACCTGCCGAATATTCGGGAGAGTGGTACTTAAAGATTTTAATAACAGTTTCTCTATTGTGAGTGAGCTATAATTATTAGAATGAAAACGATTGATTGAACGATGCATGTACATATTATAGGATGCATGTACATATTGTATGTAGGTAGTTAAATAATTTAATTAAATATTAGAGGTACATACCTACCTAACCTAAGTAAATTACTGTGTAGCTTTATACTTTTGTAATACTGTAGCTGTATTTCCTTATAACAGTAGATGAAAATATGATAAGTGAATAAAATAATATACAGTTTCTTTTTTGGATCAAGATACAGCAATTTGGGACCTTATTTATTGTTAAAATTTCATCAGGTGTTTTATTTACTGTAAGAAATGAACCATAGATATTTGTGTTAAAAATTTTAATAGCTGTTTATTGATATTGGTAAGAACTAGTTGCATTATTACAACGATTTCTTAATAAATCATATTTTTTGTATTATTATAACAAAAATTTAAAAAATAAACTGTTGTGGCGAGTGTTTCTTCATACATTTATGAGTAGCTTTTCAAACAAAAAAGAGATATGAAAAATGCACGTGGTGGCGTTTCGTTTCGCACTGGATGATGCAATAATAATGACAAGTGTAGCGGGGGACGCAGGGGTAGCGGGCGGGTGTGCCCGGCGTCAATTCGCGTGGTTAGCGTAAACACGTACAAACTTGCTCCGGTAAACCGAATATTCGGTTCGGTGAAAGTTTGACCGAATATTCGGCCGAATGTTCGTATTCGGTGAAATCCATGTTCGGCCCATCACTAATAATAATCAGGCGTTGGATTTAGAAACAATTGGAATCGATCGGAGGAAACTGAGCATGTGGGGAGGTTCAGAGGGCTTAACTGAATCCCGCTACATTGATTTAACCTTCAGGAGACTTCGAAAATAAATTAATGAAAATATCAATTTCCTATCATGCCCTTGCTCCTTATTTATTTCATTAATATTTTTTGTCATTATTATTAGTACCATTAATTATTAATAATAATAAACCTGTCCCGTCCCGTTTTAAATCATAATAATAAAAAATAAAATAATTAATAACAAAAAAATGTCAGTAGGGAAAATAAAAGGTACGGTTGGCAAAACAAGTTACACTAGTACCCGCCGCCATTTTCATATCTATTCTTTATCTGCATGGGCTATATAAATTCGAATTTAAACTTGGAATTAGAGGACGTTACGCTGCTGGACAAGCTAAGTATTATTTTCATACATTTTTCATAAGAACATAGGTTTTAGATTATTTAATTTATTGTTAATTATAATATAAACTTTATTGAAATGTTATGCAATGACTTTGGATTTAGAATGGTTTATTCATGAATTTTACTCTTAGAAACATTTAATACCTAAATATATTTGTGTGAATTGTATACTGAAAGTTTCAATTGTTGTAATCAGATTAATAAAATAAATAAATAAATATGTTGGGACATCTTCACACACGGCCATCTGATCCCAAACTAAGCAGAGCTTGTACTATGGGTACCAAGCAGCTGATATACAATACATAAATAGATAAATACATACTTATATAGATAAACAACAACCAGACACAAGGCAAACACAAGTGCTCATCACACGAATGTTTGCCCTGGGCGGGATTCGAACCACTACCACTACCACCTGGGCTACAGAGCCGTCAAAAATTATTAAGCAATATTGATACTTAAACACATTTAGTGGTTAACTTACTGATTATTAAATCTGATATACTGAGTTTTGCAGCATTACTGCCTTCATTATTTACAAACTTTTTTGATTAAATTCTTTTTCTCCGACACGCTCGAAAATGTGATCATTACTGTAAAAGAACAGTACGCGAAGTGCCTCATTTTTGGACGAAACATTGCCCCATACAAAACAGCGGCCGGCAATGTGCCCTCAAACGGCCTAGGCCGGCAAAGTAACTTTCTTTCAGAAATTTCAATGTTTTTGAGTCTTTTATATAACATACTCTTCATAAGTTTTAATGTTCTACATTCAAATTTTATATGAATCGTACACGACTCATATAAAATTGATCAGACAGATCACCGGTAAATGATGCACTTACGGTATCGGAATCTTCGGACTCCGATCTTGAAGAGAGAAGAAAGAGAACGTTGCCAACATCAAATATGCAGCACACTGAAAATGACTCCGATAAGTACAAGCTCTATAAGGTGCCAGGGTACTCTAGAAAGTACCCTGATAATTCTAATAAGTCCGATTATATCGTTTTTATATCGCGAGTAGAGGAGAACAGACCTTTCTCAGACAAGGACCGCTTGGCTTTGTCGATAGCTTTGAGGGACCACTGCGTCTCGGGTGTTATGCACCTGAGGCCAGTTAACAGATACAAAGTAAGCATTACATTTGATTTATCGAACAATGCCAATGTCTTCATACAAAACGAGAAATTACTAAAAGCGCTTTCCTTGAAAGCATCAATTCCTGCAGGCGACACAGAGGTCACGGGGGTTCTTACTTCCGTCCCTCTAGAACTTTCAAATAAAAACATTTTCGCACTAATAGGAAGTTCAAGGAATGTAATCCAAGTTCGACGTTTCATGCGACGGGTGAGAGGCGAAGGGGGTGAGGTGAGCTTTCAGCCTACTCAGACTGTAGCTGTGACCTTTGCCTCCACTCAGCTCCCTGAGTATGTCTATCTCGATTCTTGGCGTCATGAGGTGAAAATATACATACCACCTGTAAAGCAGTGCCTTAAATGCTTACGCTACGGTCATATTGCCAAGTTCTGCAGGAATGATGAGGTATGTTCCATTTGTACATTAAAACATAATTTCAAAAACTGCACTGCAGACAGAACAAAACCCAAATGCGCAAATTGTAATGGTGAGCATGTTGCTATTTCATCTTCATGCCCAATCAAAAAAGCCAAAATCGAAGAAAATAAAATTAAGTCACATTCAGTGCAGTATTCCGATTTGTTCAACGAAGCTTCCTTCCCTCATTTAGCATCCAAATCCATCGAAACACAAATTAATAATCTTACAAAATCAGATACTTTCATAAATTTAATTCTTGAGACCATTACAAATATATTAACAAATAAAAGCAAAGACAACAATACACCTATTATTTCAGCATCAATTCGAGCAACATTAAAACAAACGTTAAGCAAAACATCCCCTCTTCTTAAATAATGGATTTATTAAACATTGTTCAGTGGAACGCACAAAGTTTAGTAAGCAATAGGTTGAATCTCACACATTTTTTAAATGAAAACAACATACATATTGCACTGATTTCAGAAACTTGGTTAAAACCGAATATTCGTTTGAATATTAGGGGATACCAAGTGGAAAGAAATGATTGTGGTAATAAACATAATGGAGTTGCCATTTTAATCCACAACAGCATAACTTATTCTAAAATAAATACATATTATGATAATTCCTTACAAAATATTTGTGTCAGAATCAAAATAAATGGAAAAGAAATTAGTATAGTTAGTTTTTACAGTCCTTCCAATTGCAGTCCTGCTTTTGATAAATTTAAATTTGATTCCTTAATAAAGTCGATTCCGGAACCGATGATCTTCGCTGGCGATTTTAACGCGCATCATACATCTTGGGGATGTGTTGATACTCAACCACGCGGAAGGGATGTTTTAGACGTTATTGACGATAATGATGTAGTTCTTCTTAACGATGGTCAGGCGACGACAGTAGGTTCGATGTCTTGGCGTCCTAATGCTATAGATCTAACATTGGCATCAACTACTTTGGCTTCCTTTTGTGATTGGTCTATACATGAAGATCCCCTTGGCAGTTATCACCTTCCTGTAATCATTAAGGTTGTTGTTAGTAATAGAACATTTTCTAACGAAACTAATTGCTCTGGCGCTAACATGCATCTCCCCATCTATCCTAAATATAAACAGGTGGATTGGAAAATGTTTGTCGAAAATTTCGTATCTTTGTTGGCAGTTTTTAGGATAGATTCTTATACACCTTTAGACGCATATAAAACTTTTTGTGATCTCATAAAAATAGCAGTAGAAAAATCGATTCCTAACATTTCTTCAAATAGTAGTGACTATCGTTCTTGTCATAGGAAGTCTAGGCTTAGACCTAACCTCCCTTGGTGGAATGACAAATGTACAGAAGCTGTATTGAAGTCCAAAGAAGCTTATTTGAATTTTAAATATCATCCTTGTGAGGAAAATTATTTGGAATTCAAAAGGCTTCAAGCTCTCAAAAAACTTACCTTAAAGATTGAACGCAATAGTAGTTGGGTTGCTCTTTGTAATTCTTTTAATCGTTGTACTCCTCTATCTGTAATTTGGAAATTTGTGCGCAAGTTTAATAAATCTTATGTACCTAATAATAAAAATGATGATAGCTGGATTTCAGCTTTTTTAAATAAATATACTCCTGATTTTGTTTGCAATAAACCAGACATTAGTCATAATCTAAATATGAATTCAAATAATAGTTTCCTTTTAAAACCATTTTCCATGCAGGAACTAAAGTCAGCAATATTTTCAAGAAGAGATACAGCATTTGGTCTAGATGGCATTCCATATATTGTTTTTAAGAAAATGAATGATGAGTGTCTTAGTATTTTCTTAAGAATTCTTAATCAGCTCTGGTTAAATAACGAAATCCCATCTAACTGGAAAGAGGACTGTCTAGTTCCCATTTTGAAACCAGAAAAACCTAAATCTGATCCGAATTCATATAGACCAATAGCCTTAACATCTTGTGTGGCCAAAATTTTTGAACAACTTTTAAAACAACGTTTGGAATTTTTTATTGAACAAAATGGTTTGTTACCTTCTAATCAATATGGGTTTCGACGAGGTCGTTCTTCACGTGAAAGTATTTGCCAGTTACACTTAGATATTTTCAGATCTATAAGTAGTAATCAGTATCTTTTATCTGTCTTTTTTGATATTTCTGGTGCCTTTAATAATGTTAATTTAAGTGTTCTTTGTAGTGAATTGATGTCCATTGGATTGCCAGGAAAACTAGTAGACTGGATATATACATTTCTATCTGAAAGAAATTTATTTGTTAAATATAATAATCACTTATATGGTGCAAGATTATCTTCTTTAGGA
Organism: Carpatolechia fugitivella; assembly: GCA_951230895.1. Classification (NCBI taxonomy): domain Eukaryota; kingdom Metazoa; phylum Arthropoda; class Insecta; order Lepidoptera; family Gelechiidae; genus Carpatolechia; species Carpatolechia fugitivella. The sequence continues at coordinate 7,948,002 of OX579672.1, forward strand.
GTTTGTCAGGGGGGAATACTGTCTCCTTTGTTGTTTATTTTGTACATAAGACGTCTAAACATTATCTTGGGTTCATCAGTTAAGAACTTGCAGTTTGCTGATGATCTAGCTGTTTATGCGTCAGGGGATGATTTAGCTGTGGTGGCTGATTCAATCAATGATGCATTGGCAGCCTTGGGTCAGTATTTTGCTCATCTTAATCTAGATGTAAATCCCACTAAGTCTAAAGTAGTATTTTTTGGCCGAAAGAGTGTTGTTTTACCTTTTGTTTGCTATAGGGGGGTTCCACTTCCTGTTTCATATGATGTTAGATTTTTGGGAGTGATCTTTACTCAAAACCTTTCTTGGGGAAAATATATTGATAAAATAATTGCTCGTGCAAATAAAGCATTCAATATATTAAAATCATTATCTGCCACTTATTGGGGTGCAGATCCCAAGGTTTTATTAACTCTGTATAAGTCTCTTGTTCGAAGTCATTTCGAATATGGTTTCTTCTGTTATTCAGATGATCCTAAAATTGTAAATAAATTAGAATTAGTGCAAAACAAATGCATGCGTCTTATTACAGGTGCTTTTAAGTCTACTCCAATTGGCGCACTACAAATAGAATGTAAGCTTCCTCCAATAAGTATTAGATTGCCATACCTTAGGGAAAGGTTTATTCTTAAATTATATTACATTTCCAATAACACTCTCCTAAAGAACTTAATAAATGCTAGCATTGAGTTACGTCGGCGATCTATTTACATACTACAAGAATTGTCTTCCACAACCACATTGCTTCAAAATTTAAATATTTACCATGTAAATTCAACTTTGCCTTGTTATCAAGGATTGTTTATTAGCAAATTTCCTAAAATGAATATTGTCATTGACCATAATTTAACAACCAAAGAAGATGTTAGATTTAAACTGTTAGAATGGCATGATCACAGGTTCATTTATACTGATGGATCTAAAAATCATGATTCTGTGTCTTTTGCTATTTTTGATGAAGCTCGAAACCTAGGTCATGGTCATAAAATTGATAGTCTTGCTAGTGTCTTTACAGCTGAAGCTGCAGGTATTCTCTTTGCTCTGAAACACATCAAAAGTTACAATGCATTATATACTCATTGGGTGGTTGCTAGTGACAGCATGAGCGTTCTTAAAAATCTGCAGAATAATAAATTAAATGCCAATACAAATTATATTATTTACAAAATTAAGGAATTGTGGACAGAGCTTATTGAATTGAATATTCAAGTTGTTTTTGTGTGGGTTCCTTCGCATATTGGGGTTGTAGGAAATGAAAAAGCTGACTATTTAGCAAAATCAATTGTAAATTTTGTAACTATAGATAATGATTTCCTTGATACTATATCTCTGCCATTCACAGATGTTGTAAGATTACTAAAACAGCGCATGTGCGAGAAATGGGGGAGGCACTGGTATCATTGTACTGAGATTCAAAATAAAGGTTGCTGGTATGCTTCATTAGATATTCAAGTTGACAGTTCACCTTGGTTTTCTAAAAACCACTCTTATGTAAATAAAAAATTTTATTCAACCATTTGTAGGTTGCGTTTTGGTCATTGTCGTTTAAATTTTCACCTACATCGTTTAAAATTGTCCAACTCTTCGCAATGTAATCATTGTGATACTCAGGAAATACAAACCTTAAATCACATTTTCTTTGATTGCCCATCCTTCGGTATTCAGCGCCTAGTGCTGATGGATGAGCTTTTACGAATTTATGGCACAGGCAATTTGGTCCCGCATTGTATAAAGGAAATTTTAAAATGTCCTCTGTCTTATATGGCCTTGTATAAATTTGTTACCTTTTCTGTGGGCAATATATGAATCAAAGAGTGTATGAATATTGATTATAACTAATGTGTAAATAAGTTTTCAGTTAAACATCAAAAAGCGATTGTTTCTTTGTAAATACAAAATAAATATGTAAGTCAGAGAGAATGATGCACGAATGATGTGCAGCACAGAACAAAAAAAAAAAAGACTCGGATACAGCGATTGATACCTACTGGATTTGGAAAACATACTCGAGAAGAGATTTGAAAATTACGACATTATAAAGAATTATAATACTAATGAAATGACATATACCCTGGATTTTCCCTAAGAATATATGAAAAAACTGAAGACGTATACCTTGGATTTGTACTCAAGATAACAGGAGACAGAAGACGTATTACCCGGACTTGCACTCAAGAATATATTATAATACTAAAGACTTATACCTCGGATTTTCACTCAAGCAAAGATTTATGACTAAAGACAAGGCAGCATGGTCATTGACCTTAGCCTGTTCGAAAGAACGAACAAAAAAAAAAAAAAAATTTTTATCGTACTATGTATTTATTTTGTTACTTATTTTTCATGATGGAGTTAACTAATCATTGAATTGGGGAAATATTATAACAATGAATGGTTCAAGAAATCAAAGTAGAAAGTGATAAAAATTACAAATTATAAGTTTAGTGCGATACAAGTAGACATCTTAATTCAAGGTACCACAATATTTTTAGTATTTTGTAATTTCCTCGCATATTTCAGAGAAAAGCACTATACAAGCCTCGGCCGCAATAACTTTTGCTGGACTCGTACACAATAAAAGTCCTCGCCTGCGCCTCGGACTTTAAACGTGTCCTCGTCCGTCCAGCAATAACTAATTTTGCGACCGCGGCAGTAATGTACTATTTTCTTTTGGCCGGTTTCGCTCTCCTTTTCGGACTTTTCATTTCTATTTTAAATTTTGAATTGGTGGTTGACATTGTCTTTTCTTGCCTTTTTTTTCTTGAGAATATTGGCTAGATGTTTCATGTGATATTTCTGTTTTTTTCCCATCTGGAAGTCAGTATTGTGAGGGTATGGAGCTTATCCTACTCCTAATCCCTGTTCTAAGACCCGAGAGCTGTGTCCAGGGCCTCGGGGTTTGACGACGCAAAGGCGTTTGATGTATTTGAAGACTTGCTGAAATACACAATATTACATTAGACTTGCTACAGGTGTTTCTTCGTCGGCCGGGTAAGTTTTTGTTCGTGTTTTCTTCTTCCCTTGTTTTGCAATTCCCTTAGTTCTTTTACAGTTTCTTTCCAGTGTTGTTGCCGCGGACTGAAAGCCCTTGTTGTCCACAAGTTTGGAGCCGTGGTGGCTGCAAGGATCGGAAGCAGCCGTCGCAGCAGCCTCGGGCTTCCAATTTATTTTTCCAGCTAAGCGGAGCCAGTTTTCGACACCTCTTTTTTTCACTGGGACGAAAACCCATCCCTATTGGATCCTTTTTTATATGCTTTGTTTTATTTTCGGCTCTCTTTTAATTAACCTTATTTCTAAATTCTAAAATTGGAATCTTAAGGTCCCACCTTTCTTTCGGTTTTTAATTTGGCTGGGTCTGACCAACGATTTTAGCTGAAAATGACAAAATGTTCTATAAAAATACAGTGTTTTTATTTTTTTTATATCTTTAAAAATGACTGAGTTATTAAAGATCAAAGTGCACACTTCCGCACAAGGCGAATGGTAGCTGTGACGTCATATTGACGTCATATGCACGCAACGTCCTATTACACCGCCCGCAACCGCCTGCATATGACGTCACACGCTTGGAACTTCTCGCTGTCATAACTTTGGTAATATTGCATGTATTGAAGTGAAATAAAAAGTAATGTAATGTACATGATATAAACTTTAATATAAGGCATGTTTTAATGTGAAATAACTATCCACCCACACAACACACCCCTTCCTACCAGTAAGACAACTTCGTAGGAGTACCTTTGGAACCTCTCTTTTCTTTCGGGCCATTTGTTGGAAACTGAAGCCGCCTTTTTTCATTTTTTATATTAAATTGTTTTGGCTACATTTTAAAACCTTTTTTTACTTCCTAAATCTTACGTTTTTTTTTTTACTACAGTTTATAGTCCTCAAATTCCAAGCTAATTACTTTATAAATACTTGTGTTTAGGCAGCTGCTAATCATTATGTTGGCAGTCTTGTAATCCATATTTTAACGATTTCAGAAGTGGGATGCAGCTTTAATATGCCTACAATAGTGGGAAGCTATCTACAAAGTACCAGAGGAAGCAGGAGCATACTGAAAGTCCGGATTCTGTACCATAGAAGCGATGGCGCTCTTGGAGACGACGACGTGACGAGTCTACAGATACAAACCATTCTGGATAGTAACTGCCTCGTGAAAAATCCCGCTGAGCCCTTTCCTTTTTTTTATATAAAATAGCATAAGTACCAATATTTTCACCACATTTTCACCTATGAAAATATATATAACCCATGCAGATAAAGAATAGATATGAAAATGGCGTCCACTCGCATGCTATCTCGCTCACAATCTATCGCTGTCTATACTCACACAGTGAAGTACGCGATGCAAAAAAATAATGATAAAATCAGAGGTTAGATTTAGAAACAATTGGAATCGATCGGAGGAAATTGAGCATGTGGGGAGGTTCAGAGGGCTTAACTGAATCCAGCTACATCGATTTAACCTTCAGGAGACTTCGAAAATAAATTAATGAAAATATCAATTTCCTATCATGCCCCCTTGCTCCTTATTTATTTTATTAATATTTTTTGTCATTATTATTAGTATCATTAATTAATAATAACAATAAACCCGTCCCGTCCCGTTTTAAATCATAATAATAAAAAATAATAATTAATAACAAAAAAAAGTCAGTAGGAAAAATTTAATACGATTTTTGAGAACTTGTTTTGCCAACCGTACCATAAGTACCCGCCGCCGTTTTCATATCTATTCTTTATCTGCATGGGTATCCTCGCATCACGGTTAGTTCAATTTTGTACACCTTTACTCGCCTGGACTGATACCATGACGTCATTTATGCAATCCAGATCTAAAATAATGGTAGAGAGAGAGAGATAATCTAGCACGTATACCTACTAAAGTAGGATTTTTAATTGAACGGAGTAATCTGACATATGGTGGGTTGCCGCTTTTTTGAGAAAAAAATATAGTGTTGTGCTAAAAAGATATGATTCAATCACTCATCTGGGCCACGTTTCACGAAGCAACAATTTACTAGTAACAAGTTACAATTTGATATTCATTGCGTAGCCAATTCGGCAAAACTGGAAGCCCTTATCGTTTTACCTCATTGTCTACGCAATGTACATCAAATTGTACTTGTAATTTGTAACTTGTAGCTTCATGAAACGGCTCCCTGGTGATATGGTCACTAAGTAATGTGGACTCCTGGGGGAAGGACTAATGTCCTATAACACAGGTTTAAACTTAGTTTAGGCAACAGCCCTCCACAAAAATTGTATCTCCTGTGCTGAAATGTACATACTTAGTTTTGTGGTGTGGAGATAAAACATTTTTTTATTTGTATTATGTAAAACTAAGTCTATGTCAAAGTAAGTATGCTTAAGCTAAATAGATAGATAGATAGAAGTCATTTATTCATCCAAAAAAATATTTACAAAGGTATGAAAAGGCAGAGTCTCAGCATAACTGTTGCTTACACTAATTACTTTTATTACCTACCTACATAAAAAGCCTGACTGTTGTTACCAGTAATACTAAAACCAACTCACCAATTCTGATGGATTCCAACTATTGCGAACTGCATGATATGTAGACGAAGTCTATTTTTATAGGCTGGGGTAACAAGCATTTTTTTATATTTAATAGTGTGAATGATTCAACTCACTTGAGTTAGAATTGAACTGAAAACATCACTAAGATTATGGAGCTGGCAACATTATTTTTCTGTCTAATGTCAAATTACTCCGTTCAATTAAAAATCCTACTTTAATCTAGCACGTGTTTTGCAAAAGTGAAAAGGGTACCTATGATCTATCTATTGTTCAATCAATCAGCCTATTGTTATAGTAGATTAATTTTCTTTTATATTTGTGAGACCTAGAAAACTAAAGTTATGATTTATTTTAACAGTTTATTTAGGCCTTAACATAATAAAAATACCTATATATATGTATATTATATAGGTAAATAATATGCGGGGGTGGTTATTTGAGATAAACTCCAACTTATCAGCACGAAAAACTCGCATTTATTTCTTTGGAAAACAGCGTCGTTTGCAATATGGCGAAGAGAGCGAAAAACAAGGAGCGCAGCGCCCTCTATAGGAAAATGTCATGAAACATGATTTTGACATTTAAATCTATAACGCGCCAACTTTTCAATGGAAAAGGGTTGTATTTTTACAATATTAATCAATAGGTATTATAGTCGGCGTATTTTCTTTTTAAATATGTTGGTAATTTTGAAGATAGGTTTTTGTACACAAGCGAGCAAGAATCGTGATTTATTAAAATATCAAGTAGGCGACTATCGAGTTGTGAAGTGATGGTGATGATCGTGCTAGTTAGTTACGTGGTGGTTTGAAGGCCATAAAGTTCAAACCTGACTTGATTTCAAATAATCTATGTAAACATAATTATGAATTAGTTGTATTACTTATGTAGCTATTTTGATATTATGTATGTAGGTTTGTATGTTCTCAGTAAAAGTAGTTTGTGTGTGTAATTTTAATTAATAGCAATAGCTTTATATCCTACTCTGTTTTCTTGTATGTCCCACAGTTCAAATGCAACGTTCATGCATGTTCTATATATAACGATAGTTTTGACTCAAGTACATACATACATAAGATGATATCATAGGCAATCTGATAAAATATAAATATCAAACATTCTTTTTTGTATTTTTTTTATTTCATGTGCCTATTTACATCTCTATTTTTAAAAATTCGCATACCTTTTCTTATTTTGGGTACCAGCCATGCAAATAGTGCTGTTTCCGCAGCTGTATGATACTTTTTTAATACGTATAATGATTTAGAATTTTGCCAGTTTTGGTACGGTAATCAACATCTGGCAAGACCTGACAAGAGTTATAAGCCAGTTTCAACTTGTAGCTCAGTGAGCGCGCTGAAACTGCTTGGCCGCGTTCCGATTTGTGCTGAAATCACTTTGAATGCCCGAAACCGTGAACCTAATCACTGTCAGTGGGATTACGGCAGCCATAGGGCGCATTTTGAATCAGACTTTCAGCGCTGTCAGTGATCAGAAAAGCAAAAAACGATGAGTTTTGACAGCTGACAGTAATTCGGAACGTGATTACGGGTGCTTTAATCGATTTCAGCGAGTCTCAGAACACGAGGATTGTGACGTCACGGATTGCGTCATGACCGCCGCCATCTTCTGCTAACGGCGCTCATGCTCCAAAGCGAAATTCTCATTACCGTCATCTCGTGTGTGCCTGCCTAGGTCCTTCTGGGTTGTAAGCTATAAATTCCGTCAGTGACGGATAAACAATTTGGCTGCCGTAATCCCACTGACTGTGATTCGTTACGCGGTTTTGGGCACTCAAAGTGATTTCAGCGCAAATCGGAACGCGGCCTATATTAATCTACTGAAAACAAGCAAAAATAAAAAAAGGCTGTATGAAGAATGAATGAATTAAAATAAAATTGACAGTCAGTCTGACTCTCCCTGCCGTACCTGCCATCTCTCTGCGTTTCGAGACGCGCTAAAATCGATTAAAGTACCCGTAATCGATTTTCGAATCGCTGACAGTGCTGAAAGTCTGATTCAGAATGCGCCCTCTTAATGGCTGGCTGGCAGGCAGGCTGCTGGGCTTTTTTTTATATATTTGTTTTTACGGTTCTGGCTACGATGCCTTTTGAACCGATCGTAAAAGGTTCCACTCTGAGTTATTGTCTATACTTATTCAGGGTGGCCGACTTGTGGGAAACACCCCATAAAACGGGAAATTTTAATCAGTTGGAGACTATAAGAATCCCACCAAAAACATACATGTGAATGGTAGCCAAGTTCTTATAAGGGCCTTGCCAATAACTACTAAGTTCTGTAAATCATTACCCAAACACTCACAGTGCTTTTATTCTGCCAGTTTCACAGCGCGCACAAAAGTAATAAATAATGGGTTTTAGTTAACATTTAAAAAACCTGGCATTAGCCAACTGCGTGTGGCAAACGGGGAGGTAAAATAGATTGTATGAATGATATTTATTGAGATAATTTAGATGTTAATTTGTTGTTGTGTGTAACTAGGTACACTACAAGTCAACTTGTCCAATAAAAGCATTTTTTATATGCTCGTAGAATAAATCAAAAATCATATGGGCACAGAATATATAATAATCTACAGAAGCAGCACTCCTTTGATCGCGAAGAAAGCCGACATTTTTAATAACTAAATTTCATACATCCAACCTAAATTGCACCTTAATGCCGCGTATTAACGTATGATTTTGGTCATCTCGACGCAACATGATCTAACGCGAAAGATAGCGAGAATTGTCACTAATGGTAGAAATAAAATACCTACCAGCATTTTGTATTTAATCACCTGTGTAATGAAATAAAGTCCTGTATTATGGTTGAATACGTTTATTGGAGACTTCTAAATCAGTTTACAAACATTTTCTTATTAGAAAGATGGGTTCCAACGCGAGAGGTAAAAAATGGATGACGTCCGTCGTTAGAATGGCACGGCGGCGGCGCTAGCGTCACTGACAAACCGCGGGAATATGATAGAGAGAGAGGCAATGAGCGTAAATTTTCGCGACAATGAGGCGAATTTACACACCTCACACTGCGTTTTATTACACCTGTAAGAGTACAATCCTAACGAGCAGATGTGATAATTTACAAGTATTTCATTATCATGTAATGTAACATCTAATAAAATATTATTGTACAGTAAAGAGTATTGGTTATAGTAAGGCTGGCACAGGACCAAGAGAATTGGCGCTATAGAGAAGAGGCCTATACCCAGCAGTGGGTTGATGTGGGCTGAGTATGATGATGATGATGATGAAAGAGTAATTCAATTATACTTGCTTGTAAGGGATCAAAACACTTTCTCGACACGCACGAGCCCTGTAAGGGGCATTTACAGTGTCTAATTGACCCAAAACTAATATAATTGTGTAAATGGATGCACCAGTTTTAAAAAACATTAAGTCCATTTTTTAATTTCTCTATATTATAAGCTCAATGAACACTCTTTTGAATAAACGCAAGTATGATTTTTTACCTTTTGTTAAACCATGTTCTAAGTCCATGAATGAGATTCTGAAATAAAAGAAATACTATGATGTTTATGAATAGTATGATAAATTGTACCTCAGACATATTTAAGATTTTCCTGTGGGATTATGATTTCTTCCTGTAAAAAGTATCCTATGTGATAATCCAGGTTACAAACTATCTCCATTCCAAATTTCATCCAAATCCGTTGAGTGCATGAAGGCGGAAGAAACATCCAAACATCCAAACATCTAAACATCTAAACATCTAAACATCTAAACATCCAAACGTCCAAACATCTAAACTTCCAAACATCCAAATATATTTTCACATTTATAATATTAGTGTGAAGTATGATAGTGCCATTAAGTTCGAACTTCTTTACAAATTTTCATTCTCTATTTCAACCCCTCCAACCCTTTTTATCGCAATAAAAGGTAACTCGTGTCTTTTTTCAAGCCCTAGTCTATCTCTGTACCAAATTCCATTAAAATCGGTTCATTGGTTTAGGAGTGAAAGCGTAACAGACAGACAGAGTAACTTTCGTATTTATAATATTAGTAAGGATAAGGATTACTTAGTCAAGTTAAGCTAAAAAATTTGTAGTTTTTCAAAAAGTTGGATTAAGCCCCCCTTGAAATATTGTGATTTAAAAAAAAATTAAGAATTTTAACATTTTTTGTTTATTTATTTTTGTAATCGTACAATAAAAACAAACGATGTAACATTTTATGTTTTTTTTTTAGTTTTTAAATAAGCCTAAAAAGTATTAAATATACCTAAGTCCTATTATTTACTATGTAATATCACTAAGTCATAAGATTTTAGATAAGTCCTGATATTTTAGAATAAGTTTTTGTTATGAAAAGCTAAATAAATATTATTAAATATTATAACACCAAATAAAACAGTGCCATTGATTGCTTTTATTTTTTTCTGCATAACATTTCAGGGCAGATTTCTAACTTTAAATTATGAATATCTCAATGTTTTAAAACTTGTGCATCCAAATTCACTCGGTCACCATCGTGCAGCTTTGGTTGGTTTTGAGGAAATAGAGCATTGTTATTTGGCAACATTGATTATCTGTCAGTTGAATAGAAACTTCAACTTTTAATGGCGGTCGTGCACTCTCTATTCAGCAAAACACGCTAATTTTTTACATAATTCCCATTATTCCAACGTTTTTAACTGCATGAGATTTGTACCATCCAAGAAATCATTCGAAATGTCGACTGTAGTGTCGGACTGTTTCACAATCGGCAGTATAGTGGCCACTCGGACGTGTTACAATGAAAATATCGAAGGAGAGGTCCTAGCGTTTGATCCACAGACGAAGATGCTGATATTGAAATGTCCGTCTTCTAGCGGCAACCCGAAGCGCCATGATGTGAACATAGTGAACCTGTCGCTGGTTAGCGATGTGCAGATCAAGAAGGAAGTGACAACCATGCCAGAGCCTCCACAGACTCTAAATCTACATAGACTGAATACTAGAGTCAGAAATTCTATAGAAAATAAGAGAAGATTAGTGAGTATTTATTGTAATTATTACCCTCGTTCGGTTAAGGACAGATTCGCGATATGGCAGATTCGTGTTAGGGCAGAAGTAAAAGCATCAAGAAAAGTTGTTTAAAATCAGAGTAAGGTAGTAGTTATTTATCTATTAAACAAACGTAACTAATAAACAAACAAAAACAAGCAAACAACAATGTCACAATGAAAAAGAAACAAAACTTCGGGTTATCTATTTGTAAAGCAGAAACAGTCAGACAATTTGTACTCCCAGACTTGTTATTCTTTACAAAATTATAACGATGCCCTCCGTGGAGAACTACATGCTTGCCTTTTTTACTCGTTATAAACTTAACATCATATCCTCCACTTGATCCTGGTTCATTCATTTTTACTGAATCTAAATAACCTGTTACTTATTATATATCTATAATATTTTTTACTTAAATTCAATTCAATTTTAATAAATGGTAAAGGTCCTAGATCTGAAAACTGTTTGTGACAGCAAACAAATATCAATGTCAAGTCATTACTCTATTAATTACTGCGAACTGGTCATTTATCATTTAAACTGCAAAAAGAAGATTGCATTGCAAAATAGTTGTTCCGTTAATTTTCTAACCGACCAACCAAATAGTTGAGCCGTTCGGAAGAAAAATAGTTGAACAGTTTTTAGTTGATCCGTTTAGTTGGTCGGATTGGAATAACAAATTTGTTCACGACTGTCCAAATTCTGCCCTAACACGAATCTGCCGTAAAAAGAATCTGCCGTAACCCGAATCTGCCATATCGCGAATCTGTCCTTAACCGAACGAGGGAATTATTAGAGCTAAGCGAGGGTATGTTTGGTCAGGACCTTGATGGATATCCATGAGTAGGTTATATTGTTCTAATTAGTTTTTGTTACACTGTTGCTCTAAGGTATTGTAATATTTAAGTCAAATGGCTTAATTTTTTTGTTATCTGGTTCTTTAAGCGGGCCTATAGTCGTTAGCTTATTGATTCACACAAAATTATAGTAAAAATTATAAAAAAAATACCTTTATTACGACATATTTACCTTACAATTATAATTATTTAATTAAACTCTAGTATTTGTCGTCTTGCCTTTTGGCATAGGCCTCCTCCATTTCCTGCCACACACTCCTGGCTCATTTTTAATTTGTCCGTTAGGTGATAACAATATCAATTTTCTGTTGTTTTTCTTTTTTTTTAAATAGGTGTTCATTATCTTAAAATTGTACTCTTGTACTGTATTATAAAGATTATGAACTTCTAAGATGCCTAAGTCAATAAATACAAATTTTCACAAGATTTGGTCATATCTTGTGTAACATTATTCTCCGTCGAAGCTCAATTAATAAAAACTTTGACTTAGGGGGTATTAAGAACTTTACTGATGATATGTATGGTTAAGATTTGGTAGGAAGAGATTAGGTGGTTGTTAGCATCCGTCAATGCCGGTCAGGCTTTCGTTTGTTTGGTTTATTTGAGTGTTTGAGTGTTGGTGTGTGCTCGGAACAATAAACTTTAATAGGACAATTGAAACGCTTGCATTTTGCCGTCATTTATTGATGACTTGCAGCTGCCACGTGGTGGCTTCAGTAATGCTGCTATCATATTACTGGAGTCCTTCACCGTACATTGCACCCTAATCTTAGGATTAGGTTACCTGTGTATCTCATGCTACTTACATAGCAAAACCACATGATACTGGCGAAATATACGTCCCCACCGAGGGGCTCGAGCCTACCCTGAATTAGGGTGATTAGGCCTTAGTCGACCACGCTGACCTAGTGCGGGCTGGTGAAATACTACAAGTGAAACTTAATGTTTTTATTGTTTTTTGATGAAAATTAATGTTTTTCTACAACCTTCATATCTTAATATAAAATAACTTCTTTTCATGTATTAAAACACTCATTTTAAGCCAGGTCCGAAGCAACAATTTTCTAGGAAAACTTATTATCAAAACAAGTTATCCATTTTTCGCAGCAAACGAGTTATTGTATTTTTGCTAACAAAACTGTTAGGCCACGCCCCTAATCGGCTATCAAACATAAAAACACGACGCAGGCGACCTGGCTTTACAGTGCGGGATTTTAAAGATGATTAGGGTGTTAAAAAAATTGCCTACTTTTTAATGTTAAAAAAATAAAGTATAGATGATTCTGTTTATCTCTTCGTGACCCAAATGGCTACATCAGCTATATAGTAAGATGGCAGTTCTGTTAATTTTCTTTACCTCTGTTTTTAATTATTCAGGTATCAGCACTATCAGCATGCTTGGACCCTGAAGGTCAAAGGCTGTTCTTGGCGATCGCACGCGTCATCGAAGACGTGTCGTGGGCCGGTCAGAACATTCGCGTTTACAACGAAGTCACCATCACACCTCCTTACAAGGTATGGGGCCGGGCTAAAATATGCATATACAAAAAGAATATTTTTCATCAAAGGCATATCCATCTCCGGTGATCAGCTGTGTAATTTTAGGTAAATGTGTCAATTTTTACCTTTTTTCATTAGAACAATTCATTTTGAAATGAAAAAAACTACAAATAAATAATAAAAGATTTGTTATATAATTGTTATGAAATAATAAATTAATGAAATAATGAACAAAATTTTTCAAAATAATCATGTTTGTAAATACGTAAACAAGATAATTAAAGCATAAGCTCTTCTCCACAGATTCCGCCATTGTGTTAGTGAACTCACCCAAAAAAATGTAATGACGGATCTAAGTGATGTAATAACATCCTATGGAAATAAATTAATTTGACTTTAACTTTGACTTTGATAAAAAAATTGATTTAAGTTCATCTCTTTTAAATAGTGGGCACAAATGGTGTACAAATACTATACCGTTCTGAGAATCAATAGTCCATATTTTAGGTGTCAATCTCAGGTTGATTGACACTAGCGATGGGAATATTTGATTAAATGCCTTTCATGAAAAATACATTTTTTTTTTGTAGTTTTATAATATGTTGTATAAAAGGGGAATCAACACAGAGCCGGAATTTATTTAATAAAAATTTGGTTAGTGAGTCGTTCTTAAAGTAGGATTTTTAATTGAACGGAGTAATTTGACATTAGACAGAAAAATAATGTTGCCAGCTCCATAATCTTAGTGATGTTTTCAGTTCAATTCTAACTCAAGTGAGTTGAATCATTCACACTATTAAATATAAAAAAATGCTTGTTACCCCAGCCTATAAACACCTTTGTAAATATTTTTGTAGATGAATAAATGACTTCTATCTATCTATCTATTTAGCTTAAGCATACTTACTTTGACATAGACTTAGTTTTACATAATACAAATAAAAAAATGTTTTATCTCCACACCACAAAACTAAGTATGTACATTTCAGCACAGGAGATACAATTTTTGTGGAGGGCTGTTGCCTAAACTAAGTTTAAACCTGTGTTATAGGACATTAGTCCTTCCCCCAGGAGTCCACATTACTTAGTGACCATATCACCAGGGAGCCGTTTCATGAAGCTACAATTTACAAATTACAAGTACAATTTGATGTACATTGCGTAGACAATGAGGTAAAACGATAAGGGCTTCCAGTTTTGGCGAATTGGCTACGCAATGAATATCAAATTGTAACTTGTTACTAGTAAATTGTTGCTTCGTGAAACGTGGCCCAGATGAGTGATTGAATCATATCTTTTTAGCACAACACTATATTTTTTTCTCAAAAAAGCGGCAACCCAACATATGTCAGATTACTCCGTTCAATTAAAAATCCTACTTTAGTGCTTTTCAGAAATTCATTTCTTAAAGGAGCGGGTTGAAGTTTGTATGAAACTGAAATTTTAATTATAACTAAGTGGATGAAGAGCAGAATTTAATACTAGTAGAACAAAAGCCGCCCTTGTATGCGGCTGTCAAGACGTATTGACGCAGCGGCGCAGGCGACTATAAGCGCCGCAGACAAAGGAATGTTACAATATCGCGCGCGCCGCATACTATCTAATAATATAATCAAAATCAAATAACCCATTTCAGGTAGAAAACGTGATCGGTGAACAAGAATCAAAGCCCTACAACTACATAAGAAAGTTCGTGGAGCGACACTGGCGTGATGAACGGCACCGCGAGCATCCAACGTCATCACAACACTAGCTGGAACCTAGCAGCTTCTGTACGTACTGTTTCGGCGTTGTATGCTTCTCGGTAGGATTCACTTTGGCCACCTTCTGCTGTATTAGGTTTCTGGATTATTAGTAGTGCTTTCCGAAACGTCTGAGAATCTAGTTTCACTTCCACTTGTTTCAAATAACATGAGTGCAAGTGAGACGGATTGTGTTCTATCTGTTTTGGAAGTTTGCTATCTGTCCGACTTGACTTACCCCGTTGTCAGTTTTCCAGCAGTTAATCATACAAATACTTTTGATTCATAGAAAACAATATAAAAAGGTACAAGTAGGGATTGACTCTACTAAAAAGAAAAAAACTTGACATTGTCTGTCTTGACCATCTTTTCGACAAAATGATTTTGTCAGAGAGATAGTTTAGACCGAAGAGTGGGTTAGTGAAAACATGGATTATGTATGTAAGTAGAATGGCCAGACTGCCTCACTAAGACATACCGATGTCTTTATAGGTATATTACTTTTTTTCTTCCTAACTAATGGCGACACATCTTGTATAGACGTATTTCGCCAGTGTCGAGCTACGAATAAGGAAGCTATGGAAGTGTAATTGTAAACAAAACCCAAGAAAAATATGACCCCAAATCTCGAGTACTTAAACGAGAAACGTCACTGTAGACGGGCCAATGCGTGAACGCATCCAGTTCACGCATCACGTCATATTCCGACAAGCGCGGTGATTGGTTCACGGCATGACGGATAACGGTGATTGGATCGCGTCACTTGTGCAGTGGATGTGTTATGCATTAAGTGTGATAGAACAAGTCAAATTAAAAATAATCGTACTTTTGCATTACTGATATCAATCAGATTGCTTTGTAATTATTTACTAAAATCACCTTATATACCAGGTGTTACAAAACTACAAATAAAGCCGAAAGGGTGTTGTGAATCTGCTCGTAAAACTGAACAACTTTCCCCAAAGAACATAGGTCGTAAAACGATTTAAAAAATTCGCATTCCCTAACAAAATGTAGATAGTCTCCATACAAAATTTACTCGTCTTTTTGTAACACCGTGTATATTATTTAAATGTGTGATTGTGTGATTGTTTTTGGGAAGAGGCCATTACTCTGTGTCAAACTTCTCACGTTATATTGTATTTTGTATCCATTAAAATATTGCCAATCATTTGTTATTTTCGAGTTGTGATTTTACTAACGTTGAAATACAAGCCTGAACTAAGGAGAGACTACATTATTTCGGAGATCCATCCACCATGTGCGATCCTGCTGGCAACGGTTCTCCGTCAAATATAAAGAGATATACAGCGACTCGCGAGGTCTACAGCTCACAGAGCCACTAGTATAGAAGACTTGGCCTTGTGCCTTTTAAAAGAAAATTGGCAACTTCAGATGTATGGTTTACTTACATTGTCTTACACTTTGGGTTATAGAGAAAACTTCATCATATTATGTTAATAATAATGCAGCACAATCAATATAATTTCAAATTTACTTAGTGGGGTAACTAACGGAAAATAACAGTTTCTATTCAAGATTATTTAAGTAATACTTATTATGGAGATTATTTAAGTATTTTTATAGGATATAAGTATTATGACATTATACCTTAATATAAGCCGTAGACATTGATTGACTATTGCTTGCATAATCCCATCCATCATTATTTTATGTCAAGTATTTAGAATACTGAAAATAAATGTATTTACTTGTGATTTGTTACCCCCAGTTTCTTTTTTGCTGACTTTTTGGGCCTCCTGCACCATTTTACCTCGACGGAGGTTATTTTATTACTCATGTTTGTCTGAATTATATTGTATTTTTGATTTTTATCGGAAGCGGCAGTCCATCATACATATAAGCAGTACATCAGACAGACTAACTAGCGCGTGTGTTGCCCTTTTTAAGCCCCGCCTTCTGTGATGCCCTTTGCGTGGGGCCATTTTTTGAACGGAATGCGACTTCTATAGCTTCCTTATTCGTAGGTGTCGAGTGATATTTTTGTAGGTTTAAGATATATCCTTGGATGATTGTTCGGTTAATTGAGCTCAGTAATGTGATAGTACAATTACTGAAGCCACCACGAGGCCTCTTGGCGTCATCTAAAAATGTCAGCAAAGTGTAAACGATTCAATTGTTTTATTAAAGTTTATAGTCCCGAAACATTCACTGGATAATGCACTATCGAAATTATACACTAAACACTTTTTAGTTTACTGAAGTAAACTAAAATTAAAAAATTAAAACGAAGTCACGTCCGCCATTGTCAGATGCTGACAAAATACCCCAGGTATATTACTTTTAATTCATTATACAAAAGTAGGAGTTCTCGTATATATGTGTTTCTCTTTTGTTTTTCTGATACTGGCGAAATCATTTAGGAACGCCATTTATTTAAAACAATTGAATTGAATTGATTTTCATATGTAATATATTTTGGACTACATCAGGGATTTTTTTGACGCAGGAAATATCCTAATCTCACGAAAAAAAAATGAAAATTGCGATGTCTAAAATTGCCATGATCGGACAGCTAGTAAAGTTAAAGGTGTCAAGTGAATTCTTTGAAATAGCTGGCGCTTGCAAAAAGTACGTACTATTTATAATGTTAAGGCCCTCTCTATGTTTACCAAGTGCGGTAAGAATGGGTAGGTACGTGAAAAGAAATATTGATGCTGTCAAACAGTCTCATCTCAATATTATTCTCCAACCTCGACACTGGCAGAATTGTCACCATTGACAGAAGCCATAAATATAAATATTAAATTTTTTTCTTCCCCATAGATTTTATAACCTTGTCCTTTCACGCAGCCTTAAAATGAGCAGAGTGTAAATAAACTTGACATTGGCGAAATCACAAAGGAAACGCTTCAAATAATTGAATTGAATTGAATTATTATTTTGACAGATTACATGACATATCTGTCAAATACAAATATTAGGTCAACAAAAATTTTCTGTTTTCACTTATAAAATATATTAGTCTCAATACTATTATAGTATGGACATATTCACAAATAACACAATAGAGTAAACAAATATGAGGGCACTGTATGGAGTTAGGGAACATGCACATTTTTTTTTAAATTCATTAATCGAAATATTTCAATTTCCAGATAAACACATAAAAAATAATTTTTCAAATATCTTGCTCAGAAACAAAGTTATGAATAAGGCTTCAAAGTTGTTAGACAGAGAAATCCGAGTGACATGTGACGTCACATGTCATTCGGGCCATATATCCACCATAAAAAAATTGTTTTCGTAAGAGGGACAGATATATTTGCTTAATAATGTTGTATCTAGTTTGTTTTTCGATCAATTTCGATTCTGTTTTGACTGTCAGTATTCTATTTTTGTATACTTTCAGATGAACTATGGAAAAAACTAGTATTTTTTTATGCATATTCCCTATTTTGCAAAACTGTTGATTTTTAAGCTATTCTTCGCCACTTCATCAATCACTGCCAGTTTATGTAGTGTTGTCATTGGTAACGAGTTATTTTCTACTCTTGTCTTAAATTCATGTAGAATTTTAATTGAGAAAATATGACTTTCTGTTTTTCACTTGCCCATCCCTATCCCACTTGGTGAACGTGTAAGGCCACTAAAGGATAATGGTTATAATGGTCTTGACGATTTTTAATGAAGACTTCATTTGTAACTGACTAAACTAAACAATACAATCGGCTGTACCCAGATGAATGAAACAAATTACACACTGTTTCATTGATAACATTGAAAAAATAATAATCATAAGATGGTACAGACTATATATATTATGCATACATATATATTTTGATTAACTGACAAGCGTCACTTTTACTTTGGCATATAATGCATTTTTTTATTTTAAATTGAAGTACAGACCGAGAGAAATGTTTCTTTTATGATAATTTGACGATTTTTTTTAAATGCTAATAAAACACAACTGTAAACTCATAGTTTTGTTTTGTGTTTTGTGAGGTCGGTTGTCGACCTTACAACCCACACGATGATGAAGAAGATAGTTTTGTATAACAAAACTCCAGACAATCCATGAGTCATTATAACCTTTATTCATTGGATATAAGGTTCAACTGATCAAGTTCCCTGTATGAAATACTTTTAATGGTATCATGTGACAATGACAGCGTGCATTTGAAAGAATATAATATTTATTTTTTCTTACATAATTCTAAATTATGTTTTTTAATGTGGTCCAATAGTCCACCACTGACTAGACCAACATAATCGTTCAATAAAATATACACTGTTTGTAAGCATGAAATGGCAACATTGTAATAATAATTAGTTCATTCATTCTGTAAAAACCATTCACTCCCTCTTCCATTTTTGCTATTCTCACAAAGGAATGTATCTCTGCATAAATATTTAAATCAACATCAACGGCCCGTTACAGTCCACTGCTGGACTATGAGCCTCCTCTACTTAAGTGGAGGGTTTTGCCATAATCTCCACGCTTGGCAGGCGGGTTGGAGATCGCAGATTAAAAGATTACTGTATCAGAGAGCGCTGCTGCCCGTTCCCTGTTCAATGTGTAGTCCCTAAGTCGCCTCTTACGACACCCACGGGAAGAGTAGGGGTTGGTGACTAATGTATTCTACTCTGCCGTCACCACATATATTTAAATAAACCTGTTTAATTGCCTTAAAACAGTGTTTTTTGCACGGTAACGTACATACACTATACAATACAGACACTTTTACTAAGACACCAACAAAATGAAAAAAGTTTCATTGTGTCTTGACTCTTGACAAAAGATTTCTTTTTGATATTAAAAGTTCTAAAGGTGGACAATTAGACCACACACCATACATTTTTGCTCATTGTTCTTTAGGCACTATCAAGACGCAGGTATTGAACTTTTTTTTTTTTTTTTTTTAAGGCTCGTACCCCTTAAGGTATTGAACATTAAAAGTATTTGCATACATGTTCTTGATTGGTTGCCTTTAGTGTAGGCTCCAACAAATGATTATTTAATCGAATATTGTATTCCTTGTTTTCCATTAAATATAAAGAAACCCGTATGTTGTATAAATAATGCATCAACTTTTTAAACCTGGCTTCTTCCAAAGATGGAACAATAATACGTCATGTGCAACTTTAATACGTGACGTAATAGAGCGTCGGTGGTCTAGTGGCTAAGGCCGCTGCCACCCGTCCGGGAGACGCGGGTTCGATCCCCATCACGTGCCAATGTGTTTTCGAATTACGCTCTTACGGTGAAGGATAACGTGAGGAAACCCTATAGTAAAGTCGACCAACCCGCACTGAGCTAGCGTGGCCTAAGTACCTAACTGGACGCCTTAATCAGGGTAGGCTCGGGCCCCTCGGTGGGGACGTATATGTCACGAGCTGATGATGACGAAGTTTTGTTCCAACCACGTGATCTGTCACGGGAAGAAAACAGGTTGCCCAACGTGTAATAAGCGCTGACCTTGAATATGACAGTATTTCCCCCACCACTTTCGTCGAGCGCTCATTAACTGCTCAAACGGACGCGGCGGTCGAGCGAAAATCAGTCGCGTCGTATCGCATATTCACTCGCTCGCGCGTGTTTCTGAATCTTCCATCCTTTTTACTCGGGCGATAGTCGCGTCAGTTTGTACTAAGCTTAAACCCTTGCGGGTAAACCGCAATGTATATTCCATAGGCATGATAATAATATTTATAACAATCTATTCTATAGTCTAAATGTTTTATATCACGAAAGTGGCGAAATACGACACAAAAAACGAGATAGTTCACAGTTATTTTGACTGTGTCATTCAATAAGAGACTGTATAACAAAGGAGATAAGTATTTCTAACAATGAACGCGCTATTTTCAAAATTGATCAAAGGATTCTATTATAGACTATGCTCCCTTGTCATACAATCTTTTATTGGATGATACAATGAATAATGTCAGAGATAAATAACTTTGAACGATGTATATACTTCTCTAAATATCGGACCCAAATTACCAATCGATGCTCTTGTACGGACCTACAAAGTACCTGTGAAATGGCCAGCCATTACTATGTCAGCTTTCAGTACTGTTGCGATTGGTTGAAAATTAAATACAATTTTGTATTACTACTAGCGGCCCTTTCATTTCACAGATAAGTTGATAGGTCTGTGGTACTAACTTAGCGTCACAGATGTGGCTCAATCATTATATCATCATCGTGTGGGTTGTAAGGTCGACAACCGACCTCACAAACCAATGTAATGTTTGTGGCCCAATGTAATTCGAATTTGGTCCGGTATGTAATATACATTTTAAGGCCCGGTTTCCACCAAAGCGGAGAGGAGAGGAGAGGAGAGAAGATGTGTTTGAATAACCAATCAGATTTCGTTATTGAAACTAAGCGGAGAGGAGATGTGGAAATAACGAAATCTGGTTGGTTATTCAAACACATCTCCTCTCCTCTCCGCTCTTCTTCTCGGTGGAAACCGGGCCTAACTAAGATCACATGGCCCGTCCCTCCAAAATATTAGGTTGAATGTATTTGTGAAGGTATCAGGTGTACAAGCCTTACAGCACATGTGTGCGTGCTTTGACGAACTGAAGAAAGGCAAACATTACAAATACGAGTAACTAGCTTAAAGGATAGCACCATGAAAGTAAAACAGTAATTTAGAAGGGCGCGGGTCAAGTTATAGTGGTTACCTTTACTTGTAATACGTATAGACTAGGGCTTGGAATACCGGTATTTTAATTTATCTACTTTTTCATAACGGGCCGTTGATACATTGATACTTTTTCATGTGAATGCTATAAAGTAGCTCTAGGTGTTGAAGTGGTACGCTACAGACCTCGATCAGTCTGCCTTTTGGACCCTAGAATCACATCTAGAATGTCTGGTACTAACCGGGAACTGAAATAAAAAGAACCGATGGTTTCCGGTTTTTACCAGTATTAGAACTTAAAATACCGGTTTTCAAAGTTCTTTGTACCGCTATTAAAGAGAAGCAGTGCTAAGTTGGTAGTAGGTAGTGACGATTGAAAGTACCGGTGACATCTCGGTACTTACCATTGGTAACGCCATACACCCAAGAATTGAATTGAATTATCTCGGTACTTTCAATAATCTCGTTAGATTATAAACTATATAACGATGTTCACAATCTTATAGACACACGGAATATAAAACGAGAGAGGAATGGACAAGTGGGCGGGGCGCGTGTGTCATAACTATGAGTAGGTCCGCATAGTTTTGTTTAGTTCGCCGAGTTTGCAATAACTGTTCCTATTTTCTTTAGGCTAAGGTATGTATTGGTATGCATCTTGTAGTACGCCATCTAGGTCAGAAGCGTTGAACTACGTGAAGAAAGTATAGAGTATATCTGAGCTCATGCGAAAATATACTTTATTTGTTTAATGGTAAAGTAACATTTACATTTAGTAATGAAGTATATAGTAACGTTCTTGTTTGAAACGAGTACAACAGCTCTGATTAGTCAAATGCCCGATTGTCTTAGTCTGTGTGTGATGTAAACAGTGCTATCTATGTATGATTCTGGCGACACTGGTTCTCGTAGAAAAAATTATGTTTGTCCTTTCCACTCTTGTTTTATATTCTGTGACTAAAACCAACCATCACTGTGAGATTACAAGTCTGTATTATGTATTCAATCATGGTTGGCCATGTGTTACATGATGGTAAATAAGATGTATCAATATAATAAAATAAAAATCATTCTGTACTTCGAATCAACTTTGGCAAAGTAGAAAGTTACACTTACACCTGTTTTTACTTTTATTTACATTTTCTGTATATTACAACAATAAAATATTGCAAACAAAATTTTAAACTGATGAAATTATTTAGGTATTGTTTTTTTGTTTTGTACCTCATTCAACAGTATGTATGTGGCATCGAAAATAACTGTATGACCTAGCTATATATTGTTAAAATTAATTTTATAAACAAAAATAGTAACTGGTGTTTTTTTTAAGACTTATTGTAAAACTAATAGGTACTTACAGTTGTTTGCGATGAAGTTTGAGTATAGTATAGTAATATTTATGTAATGTTGGAGAAGTAAATGTAGAAAATAATAAAAAAAAGTGCAAAATTGTTACTTGGTTGTTTTATTTGAATTAATTTACATTTCTTCATTATTGTATGGGTATAATATAAAATAAGTATGTTTTTCGACACCAACCATCACTGGGCCAGCGTGTTTGACTAAGGCCTAATTGCCCTAATTCAGGGTAGGCTCGAGCCCCTCGGTGGGGACGTATATGAGCTGTTGATGAGTGAAGAGTGAATATGTGAATGAATGGGAGGTCCGTGTAATAACTTTTAAGCCCAAGTCACACAGAGCCATGCCCCGGACCGCGCCGTGACTTGGGCTTTAGATATTAAACCAGTATAGGTTGTCTCCCAAATCTAAAAAGATATAGTATGAGCCACAAATGCACCTTGTTTTTTGTTGTGATTCAAAATGAGTAGGAGAACAGTGTAATTCAAATTACATCTACGAAATTATCAGAGATTTTAAACTATTTAAAGTGGTAGTCACCTTTATTTACAATATATCAGTTGGTAATAATATGTTATTACACCTGTGGTACTTATTTATGTATTGTTTGCACATGGAGGCAATTATGAGTCTGCAGGCAGAGGAGCTATATTATCATCAGTCTACTTGGTGAATGTTCTCTTTGCTTTCTGTTCTGCTGCATCGCTGGCCTGCACAAATGTTCTCTTCAATTTATGCTTCCTACTGTCTCGGTATTTAGCTGAAACCTTCTCGGATAACTGTGCGATTCGCTGCATCGTTTGAGGTGGGTATCTGGAAAAAATACCCAATAAATAAAGCCTATTTCTGATGATATGATGAAATGAACAGTATAAATGATGGTATGATGGAAGAATTTGTTAAACAAGCCATGTCAGTGGCTTTTGGCAGCTCTATAACACTGATACAATGTTTTTCTTTCTTATTCATTTTTTGATATGTTAAAAAAAATAAAAAAAATGCATATTTTGAGGCAAGTAGGTGGGGTCAACCGATAAATTGGTTTATCACTCTAAGGTTGAATGTCAGTTGCTAATTATAGAACAACAAAGACTATTTTCGTTTGCAGAACGATCTGTCAGATAACGAGTATAAACCTTATTGAAATTTTCGATAACTAGGAAATTGAATGAAAAATGGTAAACCACTTTTTTTGGTCGACCTTACAAGTGTAAGTACTCGAAAGATAGGTACTACAAATAGAAAATAGAAATAAGTAAAGGTAAATGTGCGAAAACGAGCGCGTCTCGCCATCAAACTGTGAAGTTTGGCGAGTTATCTATGTTAAAAATGTAACCTTACATTTATTAAAATAATAAAAAAAAAAAAAAATACCATATCAGAGTTTAATCTTATGACTCTAACCCTAGACTTCAAGTACATTGATGAGTGTTTGTTACTTTATTGAATTATTTTTTATACTGACACTAGAGTTCGCGAGGTCAGTTGTCGATCTTACAACCAAATAAAATAATATACTGCAGGAAGAAGAACTTTGTACCTGCATCCCAAAAATTCAATATTCGTGAACAGTTGTGCTAATGTGATGAGTTCTTCTTGCTCGAAGTTGTCCTTATGTTCTATCATGAAGTTCCTTCTGACCTCCCATTGCTCATCGGATTCGTGCTCGGTTCGGAGAGAGTCTACATCAATCTGGGGCTTCATATTCTTCGATTCTTATGAACCTTGCAAGTTGAGGTTATGTTTATATTTTTTCAATGTTAGGATTTCGTAATTAATATTAGGATAGGATTTTATTTAAAAAATAGTTGAACTAACTAAGTAGTATGTTTTTTATTATAAACAAATTAGTTGAAACCCAAGAAAAGAAAGGAATGCCAAATTAATTTTGCTCGACCTTCTTTTTTGACAACTTTTTGACGTAGCTAGCTTAGCTAGCTAGAGAGGAGGCGTTTCACTAAACGCAAACAAAAAAAAAATAATATCAAACAATTTGTCAAAGATGTATTGATTGATAGGTGTCGTTAACTGCGTGTAGAGAAATGTAACCACTACAATGTTGCTATTTCAAGACTGTTGGTATGATTCAGAAGTTTATTTCTATATAGCAGACGTGATTTTGTGATGATGATGACGATGTTCTGATGATTAGTTGGTTATATCAATAAAGTTGCTTGATAGTAAGTACGGACTTTTAATGCGGTATTTTTTTTATCTCCCTTTAACTTTGTTTGTCAGAGATTTGCGAAATAATTTTCTTATAGCCTGTTGTTGCAACACTGATTTGTTTTGTTTCTCCTTTCTTTCATCCTTTTGTAAAAAAAGTAGTCGAATTTTGTCAGTGGCAAAGTATGGTCGTGTGTGTCCAATGAATTATTTTCCAATATTAAAATTGTATTAAATTAACTAAGAAATACCAGTACGAATTATATAACACCTTCCAGCTGTCTTGTCACCTTGGTAAGTAAGTTAATTACTAAACCTTTCCTTACAATACAATTTTATTTTGCGCCAAATTGCCGGTCGGTAAAATATATTCCCGGTACAACCCAATTATTATTTCTCAGGTTTTTAGGGTTCAGTAATGAAGTGAATTTAAATTTGTAATCCTTTAAGACTCACCCATAAACTACCTACTAACGCACTAATGACTAAAGTTGTTTAAAATTAATAATTTTAAAGTGGTCAGACTCCTATTATGTTATCTATCGACCACCGTCCGTTGACCTTAGGAAGATAGACTTCTATAACAAATTATCATCTTAACACACAACATCTCTATCTATTTAATAACAGCCTCCGTGGTTGACCGGTCGAGAGTTCGATTCCCATAAGGAGGTTCCGGGTTTGAATCACCTACCTACTGTCTCATTATCAACAGCTCATATGCATCCCCAGCCCACCGAGCGGCTCGAACCTACCTTGGAGCAGGGCGATTAGGCCATAGTCGACCACGCCGGCCCAGTGCGGATTGGATGACTTCACACACAACCTTTGAATTACTTATTGTTTTTTTATATATACCATTGACTTAATGTAATAGATTATTATTATTATTTCTTCGCAGGAGTGTGCAGGTTTCATCACGATGTTTTCCTGAGTTAGTTGTCGTTTCCCCCGTCAAGCGTTCGCCCGAACGGGGGAAACGACTATTTATAAAAAATCGAAATTTTTAAAGGGGCGTTTCGCCCGAACGTATTTTTATTGCTGATTTTGTACAGACAGCATAAAAATATGTTTCAAAATCTATATTAGGAAAATGCATTGCTTTCAACACTGATCAGGGTAGTTAGGAGGGGGTGCTAAAATAACAATAGGGCACGTCTTATCGTTGCTGGATACTAGAAACCATCTTTTGTTATACTCCAATAGCCGAGCATCCATGTGGTATTTATGCCATATGGTATTTTATAAGAGCAGCTGCGATTCTAAGCAGATACTATAATAATCACCTGAGTCTGTTTATCTATTGATTTAAAACGAAGTACTAATGATCGGTCGGTAAGTAGTAAAAAAAGAAAACCATTATATCCTTTTCGAGATTTAAAATATTATAAGATTTTGTTGCTGATGTTACTTTGTGTTTAAATGATAAAAAAAACACCTTCGGGCGAAACGCCCCTTTAAAAATTACGTTTTTTTATAAATAGTCGTTTCCCCCGTTCGGGCGAACGCTTGACGGGGGAAACGACAACTAACTCGTTTTCCTTCACCGTAAGAGCGTCGAATAAACGTACATATAAATTCGAAATTCGAAAACACATTGGTACGTGGCGGGGATCGAACCCGCGTCTCCCGGACGGGAGGCAGCGGCCCTAGCCACTGCACCACCGACGCTCTCCTACTGTCTAAACAAAAAATATTTGTGAGACTGGTTAGGAGTTTAGGAGTCCTAATTTACGTCATTGCAAGCTGGATCACCTGGGGGCCGTTTCACGAAGCCACAAGTTACGAATTACAAGTATGAGATAAAACGGTAAAGGCTTACAGTTTAAGCAAATTGGCTACGCAATGAATATCAAATTGTTACTTGTAAATTGTTGCTTCGTGAAACGGGACCCTGGTTGTCCGAAAATAATAATTCTGTGTTTCGAAAGGCACGTTAAGCCGTTGTTGCTCCCGACTTTTATCCATGGGAAAAGTCATTCTGGTGGCGTCTCCGTCTCAGCTTGGCCAAAATTGCTTTTGTATGTCCTCGCTCTCACAGATCCGGACGATGAGATCACCGTCGCGATTAAAGCTGCCATTGCGTGTAGGCCACACACTACCACAGAATGCCCTTCAGGTAGCAACCGCCCCCGCCGGCGGGGACGCGGAACTAATAGTAGAATTAATTCAGTAAGACCCGGTAGGGGTCATTCTTCTCCGACGCGCTTCTCGCCCTGGCAACGTTCTGGGCCGCGGTCCGAGCCCGTCTGAGGGCGCCCCCAGATACGTTGTCATAAAATTCCTAAGGGGTACGAGCCTTCTGCTCCCCCGCAAGTCCGCGCCCACTATATTACCACTCTGGTATAGTGATTAGGTCCGTCAAAAAAAAAAAGCTTTTGTATGTCCATCTATCTGTTTGTTCTCTTCTACAGGTCGCGTGTCTCAACCGATTCTCGTGAAATTTTGTGAGCTGGTTCGATAAATCTATAGAATTTCCTTGACGATTCAGTTTTCCGAAATTTTTCAAAATGGATGAGATATATTATATGGGGGTTAAAAATGTAAATAAATCATATTACAGCCATTTCGAAAAAAATAATCGCGAGGTCTACAGCTCACTGCGCCACTAGTTATTATACTTAATAAAAACACTGTGAGGACCCGCCCCTTGAGAAGAGTTCAAAGGTTGTTTATGAAGTCGGCCAATTCGCACTGGGCTGATAAGGCCTGATCACCTAAATCGAGGGTAGACTTTACTACACTACTGCTTACTTTTACTTACTATGTCGAAAAATATAATTATACTCGCGAGGTATACAGCCACTATTAATTGACCGAGCGAGCGAAGCGTCTCTGTTTCAGCTTGGCCAAATTTTGTATGTCCATCTGTCCATCTGTTTGTTTGTTTGATTCACTCTACAGGTCGCGTTCCTCAACCGATTCTCCTGAAATTTGGTGAGCAGGTTCAACAAATTAATCGATTTCTTTTGTCGAGTCAGTTTTTGGAAATTTAAAAACATGACGGAGTTATGGGGGTTGCCAGCTTACAAGATCTACCGCTGAGGCTGTTTTCCTGTACAGGTCACATTTCTTAACCAATAAAATAATGGATGTTTGTGGAGAAAAATTAAAAATAAATTTTAAAAGATATATATACAGACTCGCGAGGTCTACAGCTCACGGAGCCACTAGTTATAGTGCTATTGCAACGTAGCACAAAAAATAACACGAATTTAATGTGCTAGATGCAGAGGTGTAAGTTGTAATCGATCTAGGTACAAAAAAGCACCGGGCCTTGTACGCAGAAAGGTAACGTGCCAAGAGGATCTGGATTCGATAAAAAGGCGACAGACCGGTCGGTGATCGGCCCGTTAGGCGACTTACCTACTAGAGTACATATATTTTAGTACTTAGTATTGTGCCGTGTGGTGACGGCAGAGTATTCTACATTAGTCACCAACCCCGACTCTTCCCGTGGGTGTCGTAAGAGGCGACTTAGGGACTACACATTGAACAGGGAACGGGCAGCAGCGCTCTCTGATACAGTAATCTTTTAATCTGCGATCTCCAGCCCGCCTGCCAAGCGTGGAGATTATGGCAAAACCAAACACTTGAGTGGAGGAGGCTCATAGTCCAGCAGTGGACTGTAACGGGCCGTTGATTTGATTTGATTTGACTTAGTACTGTAGCAGTACTGCTATCCTACCTTCTTCTGTTATTTTGTTTCTGGCAATTCAGTACTTTTAAGTACTGGCAGTCTCATCATTCATTTTCAAATTTCGAATCCATCCGTCCCGGTTTTGTCATTTTCATAAAAATTTCCTCATTCTTCCTCAAGTCCGACGCTCCTAATATGAAAAATAAAATAAAATCTAACAAAAGTTATTCAGTTTAACTGATTGAACAAACATCGAAGAGGTTTTGTGTTATTTAAAACTTTGTAAAGGTGGGCCGTCTAGTGGCTAGGGCAGCTGCCTCCCGTCCGTCCGGGAGACGCGGGTTCGATCCCCACCACGTACCAATATGTTTTTGAATTTGGAATTCATATATGTACGTTTATTCGACGCTTTTACGGTGAAGGAAAACATTGCGATGAAACCTGCACACTCCTGCGAAGAAATTCATAGGTTGTGTGTGAAGTCGACCAACCCGCACTGGGCCAGCGTGGTTGACTAAGGCCTAATCGCCCTAATTCAGGGTAGTCTCGAGCCCCTCGGTGGGGCCATATATGAGCTGTTGATGATGACAAATCGAGCAACAACTTATGAGCGCTGACCATGACTATACATCTCTCACTCACTCACTCATGCTGTGCACAGGCGAGAATCCCCCACCAGTTTTACTGAGCGCTCAATCCGTTCGTTCCGAAGACTATAGTAGTTATTTATCATTAAAATTATCCGTGGCCGATAGAGCATACAGCCTTCGACTCTTTTAACGGAGGTCCCGGGTTCGAATGCCGGTCACACTAATCACAACACACTAATATTATAAACTAGCGGTCCGCCCGCCGTTACGCTCGCGTTATGTAAGATTTTCCCGTGGGAATACTATTTTTCCCGGTAAAAAGTATTCTATGTGTTAATACAGGGTACAAACTATCTCTATTCCAAATTTCATTCAAATCCGTTGAGTACTTTCAGGAACAAACTTCAAAACATCTAAACTTGATCTAAACAAATATTAGTGTGATGTGATGTGATGTGAAAATATATTTGGTTCAGATGTTTTGAAATTTGTTCCTGAAAGTACTCACGGATTTAGATGAAATATGTATGGACATAGTTCATAACCTGGATTAACACATAACACACTTTTTACGGTAAAAAGTCTTATTCCCACGGGAAAATCTTATAAAGCGAGCGTAGTGGCGGGCGGACCGTTAGTCATTAGTTTGTGAGACTTTCCCCAGTTTGGTTAGGACATTGCAGGCTGAATCACCCGATTGTACGAAAAGAAAGATGATTCCGCGCTTCGGAAGGCACGTTAAGCCGTTGGTCTCGGCTAGTCGTTTGACGAGCCAAGTCAGTCGCCTTTGGCGGCTCTATAACACTGCTGCCAGACTTTGTGAGGTCGATTGTCACCTTACAACGCGAGTAGAGACCGCGCTACGGCCATTTGTGCCACAGAGCAGTTTAATTGGTACGTTGGTCACTAATTGGTCACTAGAAAGCAGTACAAAATGGACCAAGCATACATAACACGCATTTTGCAGTTAGGTTAGTGATTAAATCAGTTTATAGAATCACATCACACTAATATATATATTATTATAAATGTGAAAATATTATTTGATGTTTGGATGTTTGTTCCGCTTTCACGCCTAAACTACTGAACGGATTTGGATGAAATTTGGAATGTAGATAGTTTGTACCCTGGTTTAACACAGTTGGTGGTAACACTTTTGGTGGGAAAAATGATTTTTCCCAAAGGAGAATCTTGCGCAACGCGAGCGTAGCCGCGGGCGTGCGTGCAGTCCTAAAATTAACGTAAACAATTTTCAATGCCCCACCCAACCCAACCCAACCCAACCCAACCCAACTCAACTTGATAACGCAGGTATATTGGCTTTTACGAATGTCAACGCCATTTATTTATCTATTTAATTAACAATTAAGTTTCGATTCGGAAGAAAAATTGTTGATCCTTTTATTTCCTAACCGACCAACCAAATAGTTGAGCCGTTCAGAAGAAAAATAGTGAACAGTTAATAGTAATCGCATCGTAAGAATGCCGTCCTGACAGCAGGCAGGAAATATGAAAACCAAATGGGTGCAAAAGAGACAGAAGAAAAATTGTACGCGTATGACAGCTGTCAGGACGGCATTCTTACGATGTGATAGGTATAGTTGATGCGTTGATCGGAATGGAAAGCCTTACTTACTATCATATTATTATCTTTGACATGTCATTACACAATCGGATCGATGTTGGACGTCTGTTCAGCTCATACGTAAATTGATACAAATTACAAAAACAATGATTTGCGAAATGTTCTGTTGTATTGCAAACAGATGTTGATAATAATAAACTAACGTATCTATGTATATGTCACCGTGAGATTGTGAACGACGTTAGTTTATAATCTATCTCGCGATATTGTGAACTTACGTAAAATTGTGAACTGCAACCGACCGTTCACAATAGGCCTGTGTCGTAAATTTCAAAAATGGCTTATTTCGTTAGTTTAGTACCTGTATTACCCCAAAAAAATAATATTTCATGATAAAAATTATATTTAAAACACATATTTTAAGTTTTAAGAAAATATTTTTAATCTGGCGTAAAAACACAAGAAAGTGTCATGGCGTCGTGAATGACGTCACATAGTGGCAAACGATTGTGTTCACTTGTGCTGTTGTATGAAAAAGTTAACCAAGCGTCAAAACAACAATGGCGGCATACCACTATGTGACGTAATACGTTCTGATTGACGTTCACAGCGGAGGGGCCAGGGGGGGTATTTATTTGATTTTAATTTGTAAAAATAACAATAATCATTAATTTTTATGTGGAATTATTTCGGTTTTCCCTGTTTAAATATTACAATTTACGTCTAGAAACATTCATCCATTGATTTCATTGTTAGTTGACACAAGCCTATTTAACGTATTATTTCTCGATAGTATAATCTATCGATGCGTAATTTTTAGCATAATTTATTCAAAAAATTATATCTAAAAAACTTAACATCAGTCTATACGTCTCTATGATATAGTTTAAAGAAAAAAAATTGTGTGTGTATTACACTCAGGAACACCAAATAGATGTTTAGCATTTGTTAAATATTTATGATTTAATTATTATTTGAATTCATACCATCTACTTGCACGTGTGTAACGCTGTGTGTGTATGTGGTATGATTGTTATTTTCCTTAAACGGTCGTTATCGGAATTTTAATAGTTATTGTTATATTACGCTGTACATATAACAATTGCACGAACGAATACGATGGCCGCTAAAAAAAAATGACGCCACTTGTCCATACAAAGTTACCCAAACCCCTTTTGGGGGGCCATAACTAAGCCCCGATATTACTTACGACAAAAACCATTATATATGTATGTTAATACAAGGTATTGCTATATAATAGTAGCAATGAAGACGATGGTCGCTAAAAAAAAATGACGCCACTTGTCCATACAAAGTTACCCAAACCCCTTTTTGTTTGTGCCGTGTGATGACGGCAGAGTATTCTACATTAGTCACCAACCCCTACTCTTCCCGTGGGTGTCGTAAGAGGCGACTTAGGGACTACACATTGAACAGGGAACGGGCAGCAGCGCTCTCTGATACAATCTCTGCTGGACTATGAGCCTCCCCCACTTAAGTGTTTGGTTTCGCCATAATCTCCACGCTTGGCAGGCGGGTTGGAGATCGCAGATTAAAAGGTTACTGTATCAGAGAGCGCTGCTGCCCGTTTCCTGTTCAATTTGTAGTCCCTAAGTCGCCTCTTACGGCACACACGGGAAGAGTAGGGGTAGAAGAAGTTGTATGTAATGTATTAACTATTTTACAGACAATGCGGTTACTCCTTCTTTCGTGTCTCCTGGGGTCGGCACTGGCTCTGCCTGCAGACAGCCGGGACAGACCTCTGGCTGGCCGAACGTGTGGCTATGAGGTGAGTAAAGTAGGGATTAATATAATAATAATCATCATTTATTTCAGGCAATATTTACATAAAGGTCTTAAATATGTAAACAGAGGCCCATATAATAAATACCTTACAACTAACATACATATTTATAACATACATCTTCTATAGATTTAGTGACGAGAGCTTCGTGGGAATTTAACTTTTTGCAAATTCAATAATTATCAAATTCATAATTTTGGTAATTCAACATTTTGGTAATTCAACATTTTGGTAATTCAACATTTTGGAATTCAACATTTTGCAAATTCAACATTACGGTTCGGAACGGTCTAGTGGCTAGGGCCGCTGCCTCCCGTCCGAGAGACGCGGGTTCGATCCCACCACGTACCAATGTGTTTTCAAATTTCGAATTCATCGTGAGGAAACCTGCACACTCCTGCGAAGAAATCCAAAGGTTGTGAAGTCGACCAACCCGCACTGGGCCAGCGTGGTCGACTAATGCCTGATCGCCCTACTTCAGAGTAAGCTCGAGCCCCCCGGAGGGGAAATACATGAGTTGTTGATGGCATTTCCATCATTTCCGGCAATTGAACAAAGCTATGTCTTCCTGGTAGTTGATACTCGTATCGTCCACAAGTGTAGCTTCGTGAAGTGTTTGTGGGCTGGCCACGTCTGTCGCAGAACCGACGAGCGTTGGAGCAGACGGGCTCTCGAATGGAGACCGCGTCTCGGGAAACGTAGTGTGGGACGCCCCCCTGCCAGGTAAACTGATGACCTGAGGAAGGTCGCTGGTGGTGGCTAGATGAGGAAAGCGGGTGATAGTGCGCTTTGGCGTGCCCTTGGGGAGGCCTACGTCCAGCAGTGGACTGCAACAGGCTGATTGATTGATGTCTTCCTGATCGTTGTCGTTACAAGGCGACTAAGGAATTTGTAAAGTGCCAAAAGGCGACAGGCTAGCATCTATCTAGCAACCTGTTTCCTAGTTGCTAGTTATGCGAAGCACGGATTTATCCTTCTTTCTGGACAATCGGGTGAAACGATGTATATATAACCTTTCAGAGCTGCAACCAGCACGAGAAAGATGTCCTGAACGTGCACATAGTGGCCCACACTCATGACGACGTGGGCTGGCTGAAGACTGTCGACCAATACTATTACGGCAGTAAGTATTTGTATTGTACCCACATACGGTATTTTTGTGTACTGTAGAAATTCCATCACAGTACATCCTTTACATAAAAATAAAAACAAGATTAATCTAAAACTGGCCAACATTTAAAAAAAGAACAAATTCAAATTAAAACAAATCATGCATGCAGCCAGCAACAGTTAATTACATGGCCAGTACGTGGAGCGTCTATGTAACGCGAACCATCTCGGTCCGATGTTACAATATCTATCTAGTTATTACATTGGATTTTATTTGTTCGTTTAGCTCGTAACAATATTCAGCATGCCGGGGTCCAGTATATCCTGAACTCAGTCATCAAGGAGCTTTGGGAGGATCCCAAAAGGAGGTGAGGGCACTCTTATCAATTCGACCTATAAGTGTGTATTTATTCATAATCATAATCATAATAATTTATTTGCTAGAAAATGGTACAGTTTTGCAGATGAACAGCATCATAAAAATTAAAAGCTCATTTTCAGTCACATCAGGTTGTAACGTGCAAATTAAAGTATACAATGTTTACTAAATGGGTAGCAATCAAATATCTTGTCACTCACTAAAATTGTTACACAATTATATCATTAACAAATTTTTTACTCAAATATTCTTGGACCGAATAAAAATTTTGCGATTGAAGCCATTTCAACAGTTTAGTTTTAAAAGATGTTAGATGCTCTTCTTTCAAACCTTGAGGTAAGTTATTAAAAATTGACACACACATGTAACAACAATTCTTTTTATAATTTTCTGTTTTCGGAATAACTGTCGTCATTTAGGGTTCCTCAAATTTCTCACACGTATATCTTTGGCTTTTTTGAAAAGATGCGGGTATTCTTTAACGAATTTGGCCACTTCAAATATGTAAAGACAAGGCAACGGGAGAATCTTTAGTTTTTTGAACAGTGGACGACATGAGTCCCTAGGGCCAGCTCCACAGATTGCGCGAACACATTTTTTCTGGGCCACGAATGCTCTTTTAATGTCTGGGCTGTTTCCCCAAATAATATTAATTTGTAGTAATTCATACACCGTGTTAACAAAATAATTACTGGTTCTTCTGTTCTTTATCGTACTGAAGTCGCAAAAAATTAATAAAATTTGCATACAATTTGACAGAATTGAACAACTTAATTTTTATACAAAGTGATTAGTCGATCGGTTTGTATGAAAATTCAAAAAAACTTTTCGCCAATTTCAAAAGTTTTTTTTAACATATTTAATAAAAGTCACTAATACTAGTTCCACTTATATTATATTCACCCGACCGGTTTCGATCAACAGATCATCTTCACAGGGTTATTAATAGGGGATCGGACTGCTCACCATATTTTATGAATTGTTTTTAAAATATATTTAGTAGTTACAGACGATTCGCGAAGATAAAAACAGAATCGGTTGAAAAACAAATTTACAGTGATTTTTTAAAGTTTCAATATGTCCGTCTCTTTCAAAAACGATTTTTTGTATGGAGATTATATGGCGTTACTAACAAATGACGTCACAAGTTGGTATGTGCCTCTCTGTCTAATCTTGAATTTCAAACCTTTATAAGTCGGTCAATTTTAAAGATAGAGCAAAAATTCTTTTAGTGTTCGATAGCAGAAACTAAGAAGTTAGGATTTATAAAATAAAAAAAAAATAGTCCGATCCTATTACTTAACATAGTTTGTCAATCATCCAAAACTGTGAAGATGATCTGTTGATCGAAACCGGTCGGGTGAATGTAATATAAGTGGAACTTGTAAATGTGACTTTTATTAAATGTGTACCAAGTTCCCCCTTAATTTAACCCTTTTCCCTTTAGGAGATTTTATTTTATTTTATTTATTTGGGAAAGTAAACAGCTGTATACAATATGATAAATTAATAGTATAGACTTATAAAAGATGTGACTTTATACACAGCCAACTACACCATCCACATGTAAATTATTAAATGATGTTAGTTGGTAAAACAGAGTTACTTAGCATTATGTAAATAGTAATTTAAAAAACAATTTTCCAAACCAAATGATATGAACCTGATGATGAATTTAGATGACCAAAACATTAAGATTGAGATTGAGCATTTGATGAACATTTGACTAAATTATATTAAAATTATGATGTTACACTTGGGATGCTCAACTTGACTCAGACAAATTTTTTTTTTTAGAGATGGATACGAATGCGGAAAGCTTTCAAATTCTCTATGCATTTGAGTTTCTTTTACAGGTTCATCTACGTGGAATCTTTCTTCTTCTTCAAGTGGTGGAGTAAACAGAGCGATGAGATCAAACAGAAAGTAAGCATGCAATACACATGCATACACAAGCACACACACACACACTCACCGCCACACATAGGGCGCATTCCGATTCAGACTTTCAGCACTGTCAGCGATCAGAAAAGCAAAAAAACGTATGGGTTTTGACAGCTGACAGTAATTCGGAACGCGATTACGGGTGCTTTAATCGATTTCAGCGCGTCTCGGAACGCAGGGATACACATACACACTGAAATATGTCGGTTAGATGTATCTTGACCCTTCTTTCTTCTTTCGTGTGACATCTAGCGCCATCCATTATCGAGAGTTTCTAAACCGCCTGAATAGCATCTGACATGGCTTTTACGACTGGGACTAAAATTGACAGTTAGACTTGAAGTCAAAGAAACAACGCCATTATGTCACTATTGGAAATAATCCTAGGTTTAGCCACACAACTTTTAAGGACCTAAATCAAGCATTTAAGCCTTTGGAATTTCTAGCCTTCACTCGGCCTTACTCTGTCACGGTTGTTTTGACCTGCAGGTCCACACTCTAGTTGAAGAAGGTCGTCTTCAGTTCGCTGGTGGAGCGTGGAGTATGAACGACGAGGCAGCAGCTCACTACCACTCCACCATCGACCAGTTCACATACGGACTCGGGTAAGAACCGTCTGTTCGAACTATACCTTATTCATCATCAACATGATGATGAAGACTTACCCTCTTGTCAACATTATACTCCGGAGACTGTCTATCGGTGACTATAGGCAGGTCGGAGCAGAACACGTCGAAGCAAAACCCGGGCGGGGGCTGATACATGTTGTATAGAACGCCCGCGAATAAGTCCGAAGGCGATCCTGGGGGCCGGATAAAATAATAATAATATAAATCACACTAATCATCATCAACAGCTCAAATACGTCCCCACCGAGGGGCTCGAGCCTACCCTGAATTGGGGCGATTAGGCCTTAGTCGACCACGCTGGCAGGCTGGTCGACTTCACACACAACCTTTGAATTTCTTCGCAGGAGTGTGCAGGTTTCATCACGATGTTTCCTTCACCGTAAGGCCGTAGCCGTCACCGGACCGTCACCGAGAACCAGATTGTGGGCCGAGTTTAAGATGACGTGACGGCGATCGTGTGTCCACCGTGCCGACATCGGTTGCTCAGCTACAGCTTTGTCGTGCGTGGTAGTCGCGTTTTCCTTTTTAGTAGAAATAAAACAAACTAGAAGGGCTAGTTTCAACCGGCGACAATTGCTTCTTCCGCTTTTGTACGTTCGAATGCGCAGGCGCTCCTCAAAATGTTATCTTTGGACACATCCTTTGTTTTATCCCACAAACAGTCTTTACAACTTTGCTTATCACAAATATAATATCTTATTAAATAAATAACATGAACAATTTTTTTAATAATCGAAATATTTCAAGTTCCAGATAAACACATAAAAAATTGCTTTTCAAAGATCTTGCTCAGGAACAAAGTTTAAAGCTTCAAACTTGATGGTTAGACAGAGAGGTCCGACGTGACATGTGACGTCATATGTCACGCGGGCCATACATCCGCCATAGAAAATTTCGTTTTCGTAAAAGGAACATATATTTATATGGTAATGTTGTATCTGAGCTGTTGATGAATGTTGTATCTAGTTTGTTTTTCGATCAATTTCAATTCTGTTTTGACTGTCAGTATTATATTCCTCTATACCTTCAGACGAACTATGAAGAAAACTAATATTTTTTTTGTATATTCCCATCGAGTTATCTGTAGTCTTGAAGAGTAACCTTCTAACAAAGCCCGCTAAAACATGGCACCTAATTAATGTTGACAGACGACGACGACGACAGACAGGCAGATGATGTCGCTGCTGTACATTTAAGCTTATTTTCGACGTTCTTACAAACCGAGTCATATAAAACATCATTGTACCGCGTATTCGAATTTGCTTCTTCGGTATTCATTTGGTGGGGTCAAGTTTGAAGCGTAGTTACTCTTCTAGACTTGTAGACTATAAATAATTCGTTGCATATTCTCTATTGTTTTCGTCTTTTATAGCCGCCTCAATGACACGTTCGGTGAGTGCGGGATGCCGACCGTGGGGTGGCAGATCGACCCCTTCGGCCACTCTCGGGAGTTCGTCTCCATGCTGGCCGGGATGGGCTACGACGGGGTCTTCTTCGGCAGGATAGACTACCAGGACAAAGCGAATCGCGTGAACAAGACCACGATGGAGATGCTTTGGAGAGGGGACGATGATCTTGGTGAGTTTGTGGCCCAGCAGCCGCCACGTCAGGTCTGTTGGCCGCGCGAGCTCTTCTCCACAGATTCCGCCATTGTGTTAGTGAACTCACCCAAAAAAATGTAATGACGGATCTAAGTGATGTAATAACATCCTATGGAAATAAATTAATTTGACTTTGACTTTGACTTTGATGGTGGTGATGATGTAGAAGAATGGTAGCGTGGCGGGAAGTCAGGGTCCAGTCCAGATTAGGCGCAACACAAACGGGTAATAGGGGTTCGGACTACTTTTTTTTATTTATAAATCCAAACTTCTTAGTTTCTGCTATCGAAAACTAAAAAAATATTTGCTCTATCTTTAAAATTGACCGAGTTATAAAGGTTTGAAATTCAAGATTAGACAGAGAGGCACATACTCACTTGTGACGTCATTTGTTAGTAACGCCATATAATCTCCATACAAAAAATCGTTTTTGAAAGTGAGTTTCAGAAACTCACTTTAAATTGTCTCAACTTTAGAGTGCCTCGTAGATGTGAACGTGCATGTTGTAAAAAGTATTTGTTTACAATTTCATCTTCTAACTCGTGTTATACTAATAATAGTTTTCTTAAGCGTGCTTGCTGTCTCTATAATGACAATTTAGCAGAAGTAGACATGTTTTGCCCATCATTTTCTGTCTTTAAGAAATGTGTCATGCAAAAAACTTCATGCACTGATTAGTTACTGGTTTTTTCATACCATTGTATAAATAATTAGAGATGTACAATTTTGTTAAATACAGAAGACTATAGGCTTTCAACTAGTGTAGACTTTGTTGAATAATTTATGTATCTGGCTGTTTGTCTTTATAAATAAAATAAAATAAAATAAATAAAAATAAATTCGTTTTTCAACCGATTCTGTTGTTTTCTTCGCGAATCGTCTGCTACTAATCTATATTTTAAAAATAATTCATAAAATATGGTAAATTTAGGAGCAGTCCGATCCCCTGCTGTTGCACAAACAGGTTTTATTAGAATATGAAAGATTTATAACACTTTTAGAAGCTTCTATGAATTAAAATACATAATAAAAGTTTGTAGCAGTCTTGGGGAGGAAGAAAAGAAATTATGATGAAAAATTAATTACAAAACTGAACCGAACTTTCGCGTTTATGATACTAGCGGGCCGCCCGCTCGCGTTATGTAAGATTTTCCCGTGGGAACAAGACTTTTTCCCGTAAAACGTATTTTATGTGTTAATCCAGGGTCTACAATCCAAATTTCATCCAAATCCGTTCAGTAGTTAAGGCGTGAAAGCGGAACAAACATCCAAACATATTTTCAAATATAATATTAGTTTGATTAATATTAATATTATTCATATATTGATATAGAGAGCGTCGGTGGTCTAGTGGCTAGGACCGCTGCCTCCCGTCCGGGAGACGCGGGTTCGATCCCCACCACGTACCAATGTGTTTTCGAAATTCGACGCTCTTACGGTGAAGGAAAACATTGTGATGAAACCTGCACACTCCTGCGTAGAAATTCAAAGGTTGTGTGTGAAGTCGACCAGCCTGCCAGCGTGGTCGACTAAGGCCTAATCGCCCCAATTCAGGGTAGGCTCGAGCCCCTCGGTGGGGACGTATTTGAGCTGTTGATGATGATTAGTGTGATTTATATTATTATTATTTTATCCGGCCCCCAGGATCGCCTTCGGACTTATTCGCGGGCGTTCTATACAACATGTATCAGCCCCCGCCCGGGTTTTGCTTCGACGTGTTCTGCTCCGACCTGCCTATAGTCACCGATAGACAGTCTCCGGAGTATAATGTTGACAAGAGGGTAAGTCTTCATCATCATCATCTTCATCATCACCATCATCATCATCTCAGCTAGTAGACGCCCATTGCTGGATTATGGTCCATGGT
Source organism: Carpatolechia fugitivella (assembly GCA_951230895.1). NCBI lineage: Eukaryota > Metazoa > Arthropoda > Insecta > Lepidoptera > Gelechiidae > Carpatolechia > Carpatolechia fugitivella. Next base: position 7,988,007 of record OX579672.1, read on the forward strand.
CTGGAGTATGGTAATAAACTAAAATCTCATACACCGTCAAATTTACATCGTTTTGTTCCCGCCGTGTAGTGATAGTACCCGTCAAACTGAACAACTTTTCACGAAAAAAAAATTCCTGCGACGAAAAAATTTTCGGTCTCCATACAAAGTGAGACTCCCGAGCGACCCATTTTGTATGGAGAGACCAAAAATTTTTTTGTCACAGGAATTTTTTTTTTCGTGAAAAGTTGTTCAGTTTGACGGGTACTATCACTACACGGCGGGAACAAAACGATGTAAATTTCATGCTGTATAAAACACATGCACTCAAATTCAAATTATTTATTGCATACCATGTTACATAAAAGGTCTTAAATAAAATGTGGAGTGAAAACATGGGCCCGGATTGGGCATTACAATTTTATAGACTTAGGGCCGGTTTTTCAATCCTTAGATAAATGATCTAATAACTATCTAACGAACAAAGTTGTATGACTGTTTATCGGACGAATAATTGTTCTCTCATTTTTCAATCGTTATTTATTCCATTGATAACTATCTGACGCAATCTTCAGAGAGGTGAAACAAATATATTGCTTAGACTAACGTTAGAGCAAGACAGACTTTTCTGCCCATTTTCTGACAACAGCGTCATGTCAATTCTATTATTTACTTCTTCTTTTTTTGTTATGGCACTAGTTGAACTTTGTGCCAGTTTCAAGATTTTTTTGAAAATTGTTTGTCATAAACGTCATGCCTCAAACTATCAGTCGAATAGTACAGTTATCTGGCAAATGAAGCGGCAGATAGATTTATTCTCCAGATATTGGAGTTATTCGTTAAATAAGTCTTATCCGACTGTTGAAAACTTCAATATCTTGCTATCTGTCGAATAAACACTATTTGTTAGTTTATCTAGCGATTGAAAAACCGGGCCTTAAGCTACTAGAATTTTAGACATGTACTATCTAAATAAACACATTACAACTTATTTATTATTTTTATATATTTATAACTATCAAGTCTACAGTCTTATCATACAAGAAATCCTGGAGAGCAAACATTTCTCTAGCAGAAAACTTTTTAGCCGTTGCTTGAATTTATTTATGTTATCTTGGTTTTTAATTTCTGAAGGCAAGTTGTTATAATCCTAGCAGACATTGCTAATGGACCAGGGTCCCGTTTCACGAAGCAACAATTTACAAGTAACAAGTTACAATTTGATATTCATTGCGTAGCTAATTCGCTTAAGGGGCTACCTGACTGCGCACTAGCGCCACTTCGAAAAAATATCATAACTCCGAAAAAACTAAATATATTAAAAAAGTGGACGATCATTTTAAAGTGTAGGTACTTTAGTATTTTCAGAAATACCGAATTTTATAAAATCTTATACGGTGTAGTAAGAGATAGCGAAAGTGCTAAAAACGACCGTTATTAGCACTTTCGCTATCTGTTACTACAATGAAACAATTTGATCTTTTTGATATTTTGTGTTTTCACTAAGTTATAATTTTTTATCCAAGTGGCGCTAGTGTTCACATAGGGTACCCCCTTAAACTGTTAGCTCTTACCGTTTTATCTCATTGTCTACGCAATGTACGTCGAATTGTACTTGTAATTTGTAACTTGTAGCTTCGTGAAACGGCCCCCAGATGATACCATTTTCATTTTAGTAGAGGGAAGCGCCAATCTAGTCTGCGGACTTAAGTTTTGTGGTCTATGATCATTTATCCTTTCATATTTTTTTTTAAATGCATTTAGAGCACAGCGCTCAATAATCCTAGCACTGTAATTTTATTGTTACTAAATACCTAAATTAATACTTATCCTGTTTAGAAGAGGAGGCAATATTTTGCTTACTAGAAGATATCGTAGAATTGACCACATCATGAAATTTTCAATCATTTCATGAAATGGATGTGGGCAACTAAATTTGACCAGATCATTAAATCGTGAACGTTTCAATACTCAATACTCAAAGTTTTTATTGCATTCCATAGGTTTTTACATGGGTGTTGTTATAACAAGTTAGTGATTATTGTGTCTCTATGGACCTTGTCAGGCACGCTTTTGTCGTCCACGATTGGCCATATCGTGAAAATATTCCGTCCATGAAATATTTAATAAGAATCTTATGTTTGGTACTTATTGTTATCTAAGTCCGACAGACATTTTCAGAGCACTTTTTCATCATAAACTATATTTTCTTCCTCATTTTAATAACGAATTATTCACTTTTCACTGCGAGAAATAACGCGGCCGCCATGTTGGTATGTACATAAACAAAGTGCTTCCAGCGCCTCTATCGGCAATAAATGTAATAATTTTACGATATGATCAAATAATCTTGATCATTTCATGAAGTAGCTGCGTTTTAGTTGAACATATCGACAAACTATTTCTTATCATTGATCTGGCCAAGGCACATCATGATGTGGCCAATGGACAGTGAAAATTTCATGATGTGGTCAACTCTACGATATGGCCACGACATACACATTAAACCTTTTGAACACTATAGACACAGTAGTGAAATATACTGACATATATTTACTACAATATAGAAAATATGGCATTACATTACAAGATATATGAGCTGGGCCCCGTTTCACGAAGCAGAATTTACTAGTAACAAGTTACAATTTGATTTACATTGCGTAGCCAATTCTCTTAAACTTTAAGCTCTTATCGTTTTATCTAATCGTCGAATTGTACTTGTAATTTGTAACTTGTAGCTTCGTGAAACGGCCCCCTGGTAGTATCTTCAGGATAATTTGTTTGGAAGGAGAAATTTTGTATTAATTTTAACCATGAATCGGCACAACTAGCATCTAATACTTCTCCAAAGGTATCAGAATTCGTCGCCATCTGCGCGAACATATCGAAAGTGTACGCCACGAGAAACCTCCTCGTTACCATGGGCGAAGACTTCCACTATCAAGACGCTAGGATCTGGTTCTCGAACTTAGACAAACTTATTCAGTGAGTTCGCATGCTGTGTCACTTGCATGCAATAGGGGATCGGACTACTTTTTTTTTACTTTATAACAAACTTGTTAGTTTCTGTTATCGAACACTAAAATATTTTTTGCTCTATCTTTAAAATTGACCGAGTTATAAAGGTTTGAAATTCAAGATTAGACAGAGAGGCACATACCAACTTGTGACGTCATTTGTTAGTAACGCCATATAATCTACATAAAAAAAATAGTTTTTGGAAGAGACAGACATATTGAAACTTTAAAAAATCACTGTAAATTCGTTTTACAACCGATTCTGTTCTTTTCTTCGCGAATTGTCTGCTACTAATCTATATCTTAAAAATAATTAATAAAATATGGTAAATTCATAAAATATGGTGAACTGTCCGACCCCCTATTCATTTGCACGCTGTTTTGTGGATAGGCAATGCACTTTGGCGCGCATGCAAAGAATGGCTGCCTACGTAAGAAAAAAGCTGATGCGGAATGGAATACACAACGTCACATCACCAACAGCTCACATACGTCCCCACCGAGGGGCCCGAGCCTACCTTGAATTAGAGCGATTAATAATAATAAGACATTTATTCGCAGTACACGAAACTAAACACACACACTGATTAGGCCCTTAGTCGACCACGCTGGCCCAGTGCGGGTTGCTCGACTTCACACACAACCTTTGAATTTCTTCGCAGGACTGTGCAGGTTTCAACACGATGTTTTCCTTCACCGTAAGAGCGTTGAATAAACGTACACACACACATGAATTTGTGTTATTTAGCAAACACATACCTAGTATAGAAACCACGGACCAAGTAGGTAGTCCTACTTGGTCCGTGATAGAAACAAAAAATGAGGACGTTGTATGCAGTTTATTGGCAACACTGACACTCTTATACAACCAATCGGTACTGGGGGCCGCTTCACGAAGCTACAAGTTACAAATTACAAGTACAATTTGATGTACATTGCGTAGACAATAATGAGGTAAAAAACGAGGGCGAATTGGCTACGCAATGAATATCGAATTGTAACTTGTTACTAGTCAATTGTTGCTTCGTGAAACGTTGCCATTGGTAAAGAATTTGATTCCATAATTTCTTTTATCTATTATTTTGTATCGCACAATACGAGTGTCTACGTTCTTTTAAATTACAGAAAAAAACTAAAAATAGACGAGATTAACAATACATAATCTTAACGCTGTTTTTCATCTTTAAGAATGACTGTTTATTTAATATTAATTTATTTTCTCTAAAGGTAGCCGAGTTCTTAAAGCACGTCGATAAAATGTCTACAGCGTACGGAACTAACAATATTGTGCTTACTATGGGAGGCGACTTTAACTACCAAGATGCAAGCATTTGGTTTGACAACTTAGACAAGCTAATTATGTGAGTCTTGATCGCTTGCTTTTTGAGTGATTTTGAGAGCTATTTTACATGCACGCTTTTCTACATTGCATTTCATTTAATTATTATTATCAACGACGTTGTCCTGCCATTTTTCCCAACATCTACCCTACACCTACCCTGCGCAATTTTATTTTTATTTTTCCATGTAAGAACCATCTATGAAGCATTAGAAAACATTAAAAAAAAGATGAATGAAATCGGTAAAGCCGTTCTCAAGTTATAGCGTGACCAGGAGAAATAGGGGTTCATTTTTAAATACAGGTTTACTTCGGAGACAGTGCGCAAATTTTACGTACAGAAAGGTTTTAAAAAAATAAGCGATACGTGTTTTTTCGTTTTAACATGTTTCGAACAAAAATATAAAAAAACATCGTATGAAAATATCCACACCAAAACCAGTATCATGGTCACTCTACGTAGTTACGACAGCGAGATAAGAGCGTACGCCCGCGCGCCGCGCCCTCACCCCCTTGCACTCCCGCGCCACAGCCCGTGCCACTGGAAAGAACAAACGTATTTTTTTCTATGAGAACCAGTGTCGCCAAAGTCACACATAGATAGCACTGTTTACATCACACACAGACTAAGACAATCGGGCATTTGACTAATCAGAGCTGTTGTACTCGTTTCAAACAAGAACGTTATATATACTTCATTACTAAATGTAAATGTTACTTTACCATTAAACAAATAAAGTATATTTTTGCATGAGCTCAGATATACTCTATACTTTCTTCACGTAGTTCAACGCTTCTGACCTAGATGGCGTACTACAAGATGCATACCAATACATGCCTTAGCCTCAAGAAAATAGGAATAGTTTTTGCAAGCTCGACGAACTAAACAAAACTAAGCGGACCTACTCATAGTTATGACACACGCGCCCCGCCCACTTGGCCATTCCTCTCTTGTTTTATATTCCGTGGCCCGTGCGTAGAGTGACCATGATGTTTGATTTTTGCGGGAGATAAACTAATAGTTCGCAAAAAGAACCATATGATTCTTTTTCGTGAAATGTGTTCTATTAACGATACTGATAGCATGGAAAAAATATGCGCAGTGTCTCCGTAACCCTGTATACCTATATAGATTCTAAGCCGCTATCACACGCACGATTCTTTACATTGCACGTCATTTAATTATTATTGTCATTTGAGTGATTCTGGTTAATTATCACACTGGTCCTTTTTTGTATTGCATGTCACCTAATTATAACCTATGCTTAAGGGGCTACCTGACTGCGCACTAGCGCCACTTCGAAAAAAAATCATAACTCCGAAAAAATTAAATTTATTAAAAAAGTGGACGATCATTTTAAAGTGTAGGTACTTTAGTATTTTTAGAAATACCGAATTTTATAAAATCTTATACGGTGTAGTAAGAGATAGCGAAAATGCTAAAAACGGACGTTATTAGCACTTTCGCTATCTGTTACTACAATTAACAATAAATAACTGAATTTATGAATTCTAAAAATACAACAAGACTAATGAAACAATTTGATCGTTCATATTTTTGATATTTTGTGTTTTCACTAAGTTATGATTTTTTAATCAAGTGGCGCTAGTGTTCACATAGGGTACCCCCTTAAGGGGCTCCCCCACTCCAATGACCTTGAACGCTAGCGCCACTTCAATAAAAAATCATAACACCGAGAAAACAAAATATATCAAAAATCCGGTCGGTTATATTATTTCAAAGGTTGTGCAGTATTTAAAAAAATGACAAATTTAATAATATGTGTTTAGTTGTAGTAACAGATAGCATAAGTGCAAATAACGGCCGTTTTTTGCACTTTCGCTATCTGTAACTACAATTAACAACATTTTCATAAATTAATCAATTCTAAAAATACTAAACGACATTTAGAACAATATACCGGACCGGATTTTTGATATATTTTGTTTTCTCAAAGTTATGATTTTTTATTGAAGTGGCGCTAGTGTGCAGCCAGGTAGCTCCTTAATGCGTGAGTTTGCCAGTTTTATTTTCTTCGTATGCATATTGTATTGCAAGTTACTTAATATGGGCGGTTAAGAATTCTGATACCTTTGGAATCATACATTCGGTAAAGTTAGATCATGATTCGTGTTTTTATATTTATAGTCCTAAATCTATAAAGCTCTAAGTTCTTACCGAGGAAGTTGAACCTATTATTAACTTAGGGTGAACTACCATTGGCTGTTTTACGCTATCTTTGGCCGTTTCGGTCGCCATCGAAACTGAGTTTCGTAACCAGTTGCGATTGAGGAAGTTTAGCAGCTTTCCTCCTCCATCTTTGGCTGTTTTCGGCCATTTTCGGTTGCGTTGGCCGTGTTTGGCCGTGTGTGTCTTTAGCTGCGTTGTACTGTTATTAGTTGCCATTGGGCCATCTTTGGCTTCATTCAGCTTTTCTGGGGTAACCTTGCATGCCTTGTGAAGCGTAGGTGGAGTCGGTATCCTAACAGAAAATCCAGATGTTACGTGGAATACTTTTTTTTATTATTTTTGCTAAGATCTTTACACGCGCGTAGTCTAACCTAGAATCAGCTCTTTTTCTCATGTCAAAACTTATTTTCCTAATTCAAATTAATCTAAGTGTTTACGGCCAGCAACAGCCAAAGAGGCAAAGAGATGTAGGTATGTACTCATACCTAACATCCCTCCCCCTGGATGTTGATACATTGATTGCATTTGATCATCTCTGGCTGCATTTGGCTGTCTCTGGCTACTTTTCGACGTTACTGGGTTCGGCCGTCTTTGCCTGCGTTCGCGTCTTTGGCGGCATTTAGACGTTGTTGTCTGTCGGTATTCGGCCGTCAATGGTTATGTTCTGTCGTCTTTGGCTGTGTTTGACTTCCGTATCCCACTACGCGATTCAAGTGTCGGTCGTCCTAGACCGCTCTCTCAGATCCGGACGATGATATCGCGATTAAAGCTGCCATTGCATGTAGCCCAAATACTACAACAGAATGCCCTTCAGGTAGTAACCGCCCCCGCCGGCGGATACGCGGATCTAATCGTACGATTAATTCAGTAAGGCCCGGTAGAGGTCATTCTCCGATGCGCTTCTCGCCCTGGCAACGTTCTGGGCCGCGGTCCGAGCCCGTCTGAGCCCCCAGATACGTTGTCATTAATTATTAAAGAGTACGAGCCTTCCGCTCCCCCGCAAGTCCGCGCCCGCTATATTACCTCTGGTAGAAATAGCGATTGGTCCGTTAAAAAAAATGTTTTCGGCTATTTTTGCTTGCCTTCGTCTATCTTATCTGCATTCGGCTGATGGAACTTATTCAGTTTTGGGTGGCCCCTCGGTGGGGACATATACTGGATAACGAATGTAATGACTTTATCTTTCCAAAGGTATCAGATTTCCTAGAAATCGTCGGGAATATGTCGAAAGCCTACAAAAGTAACAATATTCTGGTGACGATGGGCGACGATTTCGAGTATCAGGACGCGGCGCCGTGGTTCACGAACCTAGATAAGCTTATCCAGTGAGTTTCTGATGTAAATGGAGCAGTAGCGAGTCGTCCTATTCGCAAACTCTTTACGTTGTTACAAATCGCCTCATTCGCGATTCGTCACATTCGCAACTCATCCCATTAGCATTTCATTCCAAGAGTTTGAATTCTAAAGTGTTTACTTAATTAAAAAATATTGTTTTTACTCAATAATCAACAGATTTTTCCGTTTTAAACAACAGTCAATATAAAAAAAAACTAATTAATAAAAATATCAGATATATGATAAAGTATCCTACATTTTATATATAAACGCTTTGGGACAAGTTGCGAAAATGGCCAATTCCGAATAGTACAAGCTGCGAATGAACCGAATTGCGAATGTGATGATACCTACAATATACATGGTGGCAGGTCTCCATACAATTTTAAAGTACATGCAGCCCATCATTCTTAACCATATTCGTTGTTTTAAGATTTTTTTTAATTTCCGTGTTATTTCTTTTGGTTTTATGACATTATTCAAACATAGATTTACATTTGCTGGTCACAACATCACTTTTTGCAAATTAAATTCAAAAGCAGCAATGTATTATCAATTACGACGCATGGACGCGCATTGATGTTGTAGCAGCGGTCGGCCGCTCGTCACGTACGTTATACATTGCGTAGGAGAAAATAAAAGAATGGCATCGATTCACACAGTCACGCTCTAATCCTTAATTTAAGTGCGTCAGTCCTTTTCACCTTTTAAAGATTAAAAAGGGACAGGAGATGGTTATCCTAATATTGGAGCTGTCAAACATCGAATTTGAACCTTATAGATGCGTCGATTGCACAATTTTAGAGATCACGTAAACCATCCGACCTAAAAATCTCTTAATCTGACAGCTATGCCATTATTTTAGGTTATCATTCACTCAAAACAATATCATTCGTTCACCTGTATTCATTGGTCATAAAAACGAAAAGGATAGTTGGATTTTAAAATTAGAATTAGAGCACGACTTTCATATTCCTTCTTTCGGGGCAAATATACTGATTTCTTTAATTAGTACTTTTTTTCTCACACGTACTTGATATAGAAATTAAAATTATTTAAAATTTTCAGATACACAAATTTGAAAGCTGGTAAAGATGGGTTAAAAATCAAACTGTTTTACTCGACGCCACAGTGTTACCTGAAGGCCATTAAAGATGCCAAGTGAGTATGAAATTCAACTTATAAAATAATAATAATAATAGTATAAAAAATGTTATAACTCCTATCATTGTTTTCCGGTTTATCTTTCTTTCTCCAGTTGTATAATGTTAGTAAATAAATTAAATTTCCTCAGACCTTCATATCATCCTACCAGGATGATATGGCATAGAAAATACACCTGTTGTGAAATCCTGTTTGATTAATTATCATCATCATCATCATCATCGTGTGGGTTGTAAGGTCGACAACCGACCTCACAAACCCTGGTGTCAGTGTTATAGAGCCGCCAAAGGCCACTGACTTGGCTCGTGTAACGACTAGATAATAGCCGGGACCAACGGCTTAACGTGCCTTCCGAAGCACGGAATCATCTTTCTTTTCGGACAATCAGGTGATTCAGCCTGCAATGTCCTAACCAAACTGGGGAAAGTCTCACAAAGAGATTTTTGCTTGATACTGTCCCTTTGATTGAATAATAAATTCATCAACGGCCCGTTACAGTCCACTGCTGGACTATGAGCCTCCTCTACTTAAGTGGAGGGTTTTGCCATAATCTCCACGCTTGGCAGGCGGGTTGGAGATCGCAGATTAAAACATTACTGTATCAGAGAGCGCTACTGCCCGTTCCCTGTTCAATTTGTAGTCCCTAAGTCACCTCTTACGACACCCACAGGAAGAGTAGGGGTTGGTGACTAATGTATTAAATATTCTAATAAATTACATACTTATAAACTAAATAGGTCTTCTAGCATTAGAACTAATAAATTCAGCTCTAAAAATAAATGAAAGAAAGAACATTTATCACCGTCCACCACCCCTTTTCTACTCACCTCCTTAAGGGCCCCGGAGACGGTCAAACGGTTTGATTCAAACACGTAATGATTGGTTTGACTCAAACCATTTTGATCGTTTACAAAGGTGGTTTGAACGGTTTGTCAAACATTTACGTGTTAATTACGACAGCGTCCTGAATCAGACTGCGCAGAGCCGTTTGACAAACCGTTCAAACCGACCTCAAACGGTTTGATCAAACACGTAAGGTTTGAGTCAAACCGTTTGACCGTCTCCGGGACCCTTTAGAGATAAAATCGTGACTTTTACCTATGAATGGTAATCCTGTATTCCAGCCCGATTCTCCCGACGAAACAGGACGATTTCTTCCCTTATGCCAGCGAACCTCACAACTATTGGACGGGATATTTCACCTCTCGACCGACCACCAAGTACTTCGAGAGGGAGACCAATCGGTACTTGCAGGTGAGTCGTAGAGTACATTCGACAGCAATGAATCCGGGTCATGTGAAGACAGTCAATAGAAGATCGGAGGATTCTTAGTTTCTGCTGTCGAACACTAAAAGAATTTTTGCTCTATCTTTAAAATTGACCGAGTTATAAAGGTTTGAAATTCAAGATTAGACAGAGAGGCACATACCCACTTGTGACGTCATTTGTTATGTTAGTAACGCCATATAATCTCCATACAAAAAATCGTTTTTGAAAGAGACGGACATATTGAAACTTTAAAAAATCACTGTGAATTCGTTTCTCAACCGATTCTGTTTTTTTCTTCGCGAATCGTCTATCTCTATCTATTCTATCTATCTATCTAGCCCACATCCACCCACTGCTGAATATAGGCCTCTTCTTTATTGCGCCATTTTTCACGGTCCTGTGCTGTTCTCATCCAGTACTTCCCTTCCACTGTCACTATATCATCTGACCATCATCGGGTGAATCGTCTAAATCTATATTTTTAAATTAATAAAATATGGTAAATTTTGGAACAGTCCAAATACCCTATTTGGGAAGTTTCGGTTTACGCGCAAAACGTCAGAAGAGCAAAATGACAAGTGGGTAAAAATTGTCAAAAGCGCACAGTGTCTTTTGACAACGTCAAAGGCGCAGAATGACAAAAGCGCATACGTTAGTTTCCCTCTATTTTAAATTAAGTTTGTCCGTGCTTTTCGCTTTAAGATGGACCGGACATCTTAATTTAAGATTTCTATCCACCCTGTATGTTAATTAATTCAAGAGAATATGTTGCCAGATGGCGAAACAACTTCAAGTCTTAGCCGGATTGGAAGAGCACAACATGTTTGTGCTGAACGAGCTAAAGAGCGCAATGGGTAAGTAAACTAACAGCAGATGTCAAGACGTATTGACGCAGCGGCGCAGCGCAGGCAACGCTAAGCGCCGCAGGCAAAAGAATGTAACAATGTCGTGCGCGCCGCATATAAAATATTAATGCCTTCTCTTTATACATGACTGACTGAAAAAGGAGTGTTATATGTTCAGGGTTCATGTATGTACCATGTGAGTTTCTTGATTCCACCATAACTTCTAAATGACTGATATGAACAGATTTAGGTATCGTTAGAATTCTTACATCAGCCCGAGTGACACTGGCTACACTTTCTGGTAGGGCCGCCGTTTTTTAAATGATTATTCATGGTGATGATTTGGGTAATGATGATGCAGGTATAATGCAGCATCATGACGCCATCACGGGTACAGAGAAACAGCATGTAGCTCATGACTACGAGAGGATACTGAACGCTGCCATTGAAGACTCCTTGATCATACCTAGACAGGCTTTCAAGTAAGTATATACCTTCTTCTTCTTCTCCAGCCTTTTTCAACCATTTTGGCGAAGGCCTCCTTCAACTTTCTCCATTCCTCTCTGTGTTGCGCTCTTTGTATCCAATTCGAGCCCGCGACTTTCTTTACGTCATCTTTCCAGCGCATCTGTGGTCGTCCTTGAGGCCGCTTTTCTCCCCATGGTTTTCATTCGAGGATACCTCTACACCAGGAGGCCTCATTTCGGGCCACGTGTCCAGCCCACTTCCATTTAAAATCCTAAGTATATATATACTCGTAGATTAATAAACAGTTTATTGCATCAATACGCACACGACCACAAGACTTATATTTATTTTATTGAGCCGAATTAAAATCATTACGATTCGTGTACGATTCATATAAAATTAGAATTTAGAACATAAGATTATTGCTGTATAAAGACTCAAAAACATTGAAATTTCTGGACGAAATCACTTTGCTGGCCTAGGCCGTTTGAGGGCAAATGAGGGATTTTCCGACAGCCAATAAAAAAAATTAGTTCATAAATCTTTGATAGATGGCGTTGACGATCCGTGGATCCCAGGGCCATAAAAGGATTTAAAAAACAGAATCCACGAAATACACCTGGCGCCCTCTATCGTCTTAATTAGAACTATTATTTTTATTTATTAATGAGCTGTCAGAAATCCCCTATTGCTGGCCGCTGTTTTGTATGGAGCAATGTTTTGTCCAAAAATGAGCCACTTCGCGTACTGTTTTTTGGCAGTAATGATCACATTTTCGAGCGTGTCGGAGAAAAAATTAACAGCTTCCATGGCCGAGTGGCCGAGGGTTCTACATGGTATCCAGAGCCTGATGATGTAGTGGAAAGGTGACCATAGCACTACTTAACTGCACAATACAACCCCATCGTGTTTGGGCTCGTATATAACAGCTTTTAAAAAACTGTTTTAAACAGCATAGTCAAAGTCAAAGTCAAAATTTTTTATTCGAATTAAGATTTTTACAAATCATTTTTCGACATCAAAGCTATCATGGATGGCACGTTCACTACCAGTGTACGCCCTCTGTGGAGAAGAACGGCCAGAAGAAACTCCACAGGAATTGTATCTTTTGTACTTTTCTTTTAAATATATAAAGAATCATACATGAGTCATAATTACAATCTACTCCGCTGATTTGGAACAACAGTTGACCAGACGTTTTTATCATCTAAGTAATCATTTATCGTATAATAGGCCTTAGAACATAAAATAGTTTTAATTTTAGCTTTAAATTGGCTATCGGACAGATTTACAATATCATCTGGTATTTTATTATAGAAGCGAATACAGTGCCCCATGAATGAATTGTTAACTGTACAATTATAATTTGATTTTAATTTCAGCAAGTTCGTTCAGGGTGACGCTACTAAGCCACCTACATTCTCATACGACCGTTGTCGGTTCAACGAATCTAGCTGCGCCACGTCCGAAGACAATGAACAATTTATTGTGAGTATGTATTTTAATATCCTCATCGTGTGGGTTGGCCTAACCAAACTGGGGAAAGTCTCACAAAGAGATTTTTGCTTGACAGTGTCCCCACCGGGAATCGAACCCGGAACCTCCGTAATGGGCGTTAATCGAGTAAAAACTATATTTAGAAGAGCGTCGGTCGTGTACCACTGTTCCTGTCCGGGAGTACGGGTTCGATCCCCACCACGTTTCGAATTCATATATACGTTTATTCGGCGCTCTTACGGTGAAGGAAAACATGAGGAAACCTGCACGCTCCTGCGAAGAAATTCAAAGGTTGTGTGTGAATTCGACCAACCCGCACTGGGCCAGCGTGGCCGACGGCCTGATCGCCTAACTCAGCCCCACAAGCCCCTCGGTGGGGACGTATAAGGACCTGTTGATTGAACTATTTTTACACGGCTGCCCGAAGAAGGAGTGCAATTTGTTCAGGGTTCATGTATGTATGTGAGTTTCTTAATTCCACCATAACTTCTAAATGGCTGAATTGATTTGTATGTCGTTAGAATCCTTACATCAGCCCGAGTGACACTGGCTATAATAGAGGATCGGACTGTTCACTATATTTTATGAGTTATTTTTAAAATATAGATTAATAGCAGACGATTCGCGAAAAAAAAAACAGAATCGGTTGAAAAACTAATTCACAGTGATTTTTTAAAGTTTCAATATGTCTGTCTCTTTCAAAAACGATTTTTTGTATGGAGATTATATGGCGTTAGTAACAAATGACGTCACAAGTGGGTATGTGCCTCTCTGTCTAATCTTGAATTGCAAACCTTTATAGCTCGGTCAATTTTAAAGATAGAGCAAAAATTTAAAAGATAGAGTAAAAAAAAGTAGTCCTATCCCCTATTAAAAAATCGACTGCAACACCTAAACAATAGGGGATCGGACTAATTTTTATTTTATTTTATTAATCCAAACTTCTTAGTTTCTGCTATCGAACACAAAAAAATTTTTGCTCTATCTTTAAAATTGACCGAGTTATAAAGGTTTAAATTCAAGATTAGACAGAGAGGCACATACCCACTTGTGACGTCATTTGTTAGTAACGCCATATAATCTCCAAACAAAAAATAGTTTTTGAAAGAGACAGACATATTGAAACTTTAAAAATCACTGTAAATTAGTTTTTCAACTGATTCTGTTTGTTTCTTCGCGATTCGCCTGCTACTAATCTATATTTTAAAAATAAATCGTAAAATATGGTACTTTTAAGTACAGTCCGATCCCCTGTTGTTAGATGATTTATTCTTCCAGGTGACTATGTATAACCACCTCGCTTGGCAAGTTAAAGAGCCGGTCAGGGTGCCTGTCGTACGAGGCATCTATGAAGTGTACGCGCCAAATGGTAAGGAAAAACCTAATTATAACCTCTGGCTTCTATACCTTTATTTATGCCAATGGTGCAGAGGCATTGACGTAAAAAGCCTTCCGGACCGTAATGTTAAATTTGCGAAATGTTGAATTTGCAAAATGTTGAGTTACCAAAATGTTGAACTATAAATCCCAAAATGTTGAAATTACAAAAAGTTGAACTATAAATGTTGAATTTACAAAATGTTGAACTATAAATCCCAAAATGTTGAATTTGCAAAAAGGTTTGGACTTCCAAAAGTGTCAGAACGAAATGAGTAGCGAAATGCAAAATGAGTTTTATACGTCAACACTGGACACTCAACGACATAAATGTTATATTCATTAATTCATTATACAACGTGTTAGCTAAACACTACAGTTGGTCAGTTTGTATGGAAAGTAAAAAAATAAATTTATATGTCACCGTAAAATTGTGAACGCCGTTAGTTTATAATCTTACTCGCGATATTATAAACTTACGGAAAATTGTGAACTGAAACCAATCATTTACAATTAAACGTATTATTTCTCGTTAGTTTATAATCTTACGATGTGAAACCAAACAAAATGTAATAATTCCAACGAATTATCTATAGTCATGAAACGTAATTAATGCTCGGTGTGCATTACATTTGCATATTGGTAATGCGCCTGTTTCTGGCCCGGATACCAGGTTCGAGTCCTGTCCAAGATCGACAAAATTTTTAATTTTCTGCTTTATAATTATTAGACATTTCGTTAATAGACGTAAATCAATGACATAAATAATGGCTTAATTTAAGTTGGTCCGTCCTTTTTACCTTTTAAAGATTGAAAAGGGACAGGAGATGGCCATCCTAATATTAGAGCTGTCAAACATCGAATTTGAACCTTATGGCCGTGTCGATTGCACAATTTTAGAGAGCACTCAAAACATGCGACTTAAAAATCTCTTAAACTGTACAGCTACGCCCTTATTTTAGGTTATCATTCGTTCAAATGAATATCATTCGTTCGTCACCTCTCTTTCATTGGTCGTAAAAACGAAAAAGATAGCTGGTTTTTAAAATTAGAATTCTAATGACATCCCGAATCGAGGCCAATCTATTTATACAAGTACTTTATTCCAGGTGACAAAATAGTGTCGCAGCTGGTGGACATACCTCGACCTGTACTAAAAATACCGACGAGAAAGTCTAAAGCGACCCACGAATTAGTGTTCATCGCATACCTTCATCCGCTGTCTTACAAATCGTTTTACATTAGGAAAATACACCAACAAGTTACGAAAAATACTGACCAGATTGATTTAGAAAATAATGAGAAAACTTTGTGTGAGACGGAAGATGGGAAAATACACCAAGAAGATACGAAAACTAAATACCAGATGGATTTGGAAACGACTGAGAAAACTTTGTGTGAGACGGAAGGCGGCGACGACAACAGTTTGAAAAGAATCAACTCTATCGTTGAAGAAGAGGTTGAAAAGTATGTATAGCCTTTTGTGATTTCATTGTGGAGGTTCATTACGGAGGTTCCGGGTTCGATTCCCGGTGGAGACACTGTCAAGCAAAAATCTCTTTGTGAGACTTTCCCCAGTTTGGTTAGGACATTGCAGGCTGAATCACCTGATTGTCCGAAAAGAAAGATGATTCCGTGCTTCGGAAGGCACGTAAAGCAGTTGGTCCCAGCTACTATCCAGTCATTAAGCCATGTCAGTGGCCTTTGTTGGTTCTATAACTAGGGTTTGTGAGGTCGGTTGTCGACCTTACAACCCACACGATGAAGAAGAAGTTGAACCTCAAGAGCGTCGCTGGTCTAGTGGTTAGGACCACTTTATCCTGTTCGGGAGACGCGGGTTCGATCCTCATCACGTATCAATGTTTTCGAATTTCGCATTCAATGTGTTTGTTTAGTGGACGCTCTTACGGTGATGAAAAACATCGTAAAGGAAAACTGTACTTTCCTGCGAAGAAATTCGAAAGTTGTGTGTGAAGTCGACCAACCCGCACTGGGCCAGCGTGGACGACCAAGGTCTGATCGCCTTAATTTAGGGTAGACAGACTCAAACCGCCTCGAGCCCCTCGGTGGGGACGTGAGCTGTTGATAAAAAGTCACTACCTAATTATTACGCAACATCTTGCCCGAGTCGGCTTTTACGACTAAAATCTAATAGACTCTTTATTATTGCAGATTTAAATACAGAAGTCGGACTATTTTTAACATGTTACGGTAAATGACTGAAAATAATAGGTTCTCTGTAAATAATATACTTCTTTAATAAAAATCATAGATCCGCTATTATTTATAAACTCTGCATATATAGGCCGCTATATAGACTTGTGGAACAATTCTTCTATAGTAATATAATTCACTGTTTTCTTTCAAAACAATTAACTATCTCTACGGTAACTAATTACTCTCGCAATTTTCTTAAACTCATCTAGATACTTTAGATACTCACTAATATAGCTTAAAAAGAAAAGTGATCCCAAAGTGTTTCGTTAGGGAACCCTTCAAATTTTTGTGTAGTTTGTGTGTATTTGTGGAATCTCTTTGTATTTATCTGCCTTATTAGCATCTAGATCTTAATCCGTTAACTCGATAGCTGGATAAATATTATAATATCTTTGAAAATTGGAAAACATGCTTACTTAACAATATCAAAAGTCTTGGACATTTCTAAATACAACACAATCAAACGCTACTATACTTACAAATTAAAAATAATTATTGTTTTATTTTGAGTAGTATCATAATTGTCGCTTCCATTTATGTATAAAATGAAATCGAAATTGAATGAAATTGAATTGATGATTTTTGTTTTTGAATTTTTGAATGAATGATGTTGTTTAAGAACTTAAAATAAAAGATAGATAAATTTTGTTTTTAAAGATAGTCTAAGTATTAAATCTGTATTTTATTTTAACTCGATGCATGATTTTGTTAATGTTATTATTTATTTTTCTATTGTATGTTGCAGACTGGCGGACCAAATAGCTAATTTGGATAATACTCTGAATGCGGTAAACAATGACGCTCTTGTGGTCACACATTACCCTGAGGACGTTTATTTTGAAAATCAAGTGAGTTACATTACAAATAATATTCTATTTTGAAATGAATAAATAATATACCTATACATGACGATCTAAACAACGATGAAGATGACAATTTGATGTAGATCCAAACCAGAATAAACGTTCTACCGTTCAGCCAAGGCTGTTCATAAAAAAATATTTATTAGCTCTTATTTACAGCACTTCAAACTTCGCACAAACTGTCTTGACCAAATGATAGTCGCGACATTACCAGACGGAAATGACGTCAAATTTAAAATTCAATTCAGTTCGTACGACGCCAAAAACTCGGGTGCTTACATATTTAGACCAGATAAAACAATTAAAGATGAAATCAGTGAAGTCATCTCCCCACAACCTTCTGGAGATATTGTCAACGAAACCAGAATCGAAACTCAAGAAAATATGTTCAGTGCTGTAAGAGTCTATGACGGGTTGAATTATATTGAAAATGATTGGGTAGTAGGACCGATAAATGTAACCAAAGTAGGTAAAGAAATTGTTATAGTATACGAGACTGATATTTTAAACAATGGTGAGTTTTATACTGACTCAAATGGCAGACAAATGTTAAAGAGACAGTTGGGTCACAGACCTCAATGGAATGTAACTTTGGAAGAGCCTGTAAGTGGCAACTACTATCCGATTGGCAATAAAATAAGTATAAAAGATGATAAATTAAAAGTTTCAGTGATAACTGATAGGTCTGAAGGTGGGTCGTCCTTGGAAGAGGGACAATTGGAAGTGATGGTACATAGGAGGTTAGTTAAAGACGATGGTAAAGGAGTGGGAGAGGCTCTAAACGAAACAGTCATGAATGGCGTTGGTCTAGTTGTTCGCGGAATACATAGAATTTTCATGTCTCACGTTGGTAATGGTGTAGACAACATTGAAGAAAAGAAAAACGTTTTGCAAGTCGATCTGCAACCTCAATTTTTCGTGTCCGACGCTGCAACTTTGAGTCTCCAAGATTGGTTGAAGCTCAAGAATTGTTTTAGTTGGGCGAATGCTTTGCCAGATGGTTTGCATCTGCTTACTTTGGAGCCTTGGAAAGATAATAAGATTCTGTTAAGGATCGAAAATTATTTAGAACTGTCTGATAGACAAAATGCAACCGTTGAAGTTGATTTACAAGGGATATTCAAGACGTTAAAGTTGAAATCGTTCAAGGAGACGACTTTAGCTGCGAACCGTTGGTTAAAAGACGTCAAACGTTGGTCTTGGAATACTCAAAACGAATTTGAAAATAATGCTGTACCGAAAATGATGAATGACGGTTCGCAGGACGACGGATTTAAGATTAAACTGAAAGCCAAACAAATCAGAACGTTCGTCGTAGATTATGAACTTGTAAAAAATAATTAGTATATAATTATAATTATTTTTTTACTTCTATTATTCTTGTATCAATATTAACTTTTAAAAAAATCTACACATTAATTTTATGTACATAGCATATCAATTTGTTTCTATTTTATTTTCGGATACAAAAACATGTTCTAGTTGTTTGAATTGATTCTTAAAAGTACCTTTTATTAAATTGTTTCGAGACAATAATAAGTACATCCGGTAATCCTTTCTCACCAAATTATGATAAATGTTAGAAAATATTAATGTCTCATTTCAGTTATTTTGTACAATTCATTAGATTTTAAGACCAATAAAAAGAATATAAAAATTGTTGACTTTAATTTTATATTTGGGTTACACGATAAATTAATACAGAGTGCAAGATACAAAGTCACCGACACTGCTGGAGAGAATCGATTAATTTATATAAAGATAATTGATAAGGCAATAATTGACACAAAGAAAATTCAGGTTGAAACACTTTGGCTGCTGAAAATAAAACGCAATAATACAGCCATGCGCGCTCGGTAGGTACGTTCGAGGAATCTGGTAACAGCGCACCTACGACGACGTAGGGGCTGCGCAGTCGCATCACATTAGGAAATTATTGCACCTAGGAGGCAGGTTTACCCGCACGGCAGTCTTAGCACGCTCTACCTACGTAGTAGTTGCATAGCAGGCGTCGTGCGTAACCTAAGCGCACAGTGATCAAGATGCTGTGTAAATTTTCCCATTGCACTACAAGAGAGAAAAAGGCGATTTTCATGCGTGCCCGTGAATAATACATTTCTATTCATTCTTTTATTTTTCCACGAAAATAATACTTAGGTAGCCTTGTGTAACCTAATTTTAATCTGACAAGGAATCTAACCACAAACTAAATCAAAATAACATAGAAAAATAACAGTTTGTGGGAACCGGAAACGCCTCAATCCGTTAGTTGACTGACTTGTCAAATCAGCTTCTTTTGTTAAAATTACACAACAGTAACCTACTATGAAAATCCAAGGCAAAAAGCACGCCGTGACGTCATGACGTGTTATTATAGTTTATGTACTATTTTTGATTTTAAATAATGAATATTAAATTATTGTAAAATTTGTCATTTTTTTTAATGTTATTTGGAACACCTACAGCTAGATTACAATAACTAAAGAACATAAAAAACAAATCAACAAAGCCATTTACATTACAGGTGTTCGCAGATAGGTACAAATCTGGATGAACAAGTAGGCTTAACAGCTAGAGAGAACAAACTAAAACGTTGACACTATTGAGTATAAACAATGAGAGTTCTATATTGAGTGATGCAGCTCCCGCGACCGAGCACTGCCAAAGACGTTACTGCTAAATACTCGCCTTATTTCCGAGGGCTTAGAACAAAACCAATCTAAATTATTATGTAGCGCTTTCAGTTTATTGAATGAGTTACTGACTCATAAGAAAAATGAGTTACGACGGTAATTCGTTTTCGCTCGAGGATTAGCTAAAGAATTCCTATGTCTTACAGATAATTTACGAGGTACATGGATACATACTTTTTCCAGAAGGCTAGAACAGTCAATTGTACCATTTAAAATATTGATTAAATATATCAGGTCAGATAACTCCCGCCTTTTAGCCAAAGGTAGAAAATGGTACTTTTTACACCTAGTATCATAACCATGGTCTTTTATTTTACATTTGAATTGAAGATATCGAAGGAAACGTTTTTGAACAGATTCAATTCGATCAATATGGACATTGTACTGTGGGTTCCAAACGACTCATGCATATTCCAGAATACTGCGTACATATGAACAATACAGTACTTTAATTGGCTTTAGGGTTTTGAACTTCGAGGTGGATCTCTTTATGAAACCAAGGGATTTAGAAGCCTTTTTTATAATATAATCAATATGACGATCATAAGCTACTTTAGTATCCTGCATCAGTCCAAGGTCTTTCATATTATTAGTTTTAGTGAGGGGATTTCGTGATAGGGAATAACTAAACATAACTGGGTTCGGTTTACGGGTGAAAGTTGTCACCAAACACTTAGAGATATTTAGATCTAATTTATTCTTTAGACAATATTGTTCAAAGTTGATCAAATCAGTTTGAAGAAGATTGCAGTCAGTAATATTTTTGACAGACTTAAAAACTTTTGTATCGTCGGCATACAATAAGAATTTAGAGTTGTTAAAACAAGATCCAATGTCATTTATAAAAATAACAAAAAGCAGTGGTCCCAATAAGGACCCCTGCGGGACACCAGATGGAATAGGTAACCAAGTTGACAAAAAACCATTAATGGCAACCGCTTGAGTTCGATTTTTGATGTAGGAGATAAACCAGCGATAAAGGTTTCCGTGTATACCGGCGTTCAATAGCTTTTCGAGAAGTATTAAATGGTCTATCTATCCGATCAAAGGCCTTACTGAAATCAGTAAAAACAGTATCGACCTGCGCACCCGCTTCCATCTGCGAAGTCACATAATCATTGAAAACTAGCAAGTTAGATGTGACCATGTAGCTCGGGTGAAAAGAATGATTGAAGAGATTCATATACCTGTCGGTGGACTATTTTTTCAAATATTTTCGCAAATATACAGAGCTTAGATATTGGTCTGTAATTTTTGACATTTGACTTATCACCGCTTTTATGCACTGGTGTTATGAAGCAGATTTCCAAAGCACGGGCACATCACCTTCACTTATTGACCGTCTAAAAATTATACATAAAGGAGTAACCAATTTTTCAGCACAGTTCTTAAATAGTATTGGTGATATGTTATCGGGCCCTGCTCCTTTATAAATGATAAGATTTTTAAGTAATTTTAGGATTTCCTTTGGATTTATCTCTATGTCATTGATGTTAAAGTTGTTATAATTGCTATTTGCCTGATTCGATGAGGCACCTGAAGAAGAGTGCGGCGGTGTGAGAAAGGTAGACTGAAAATAACTGGCAAATAAGTTACAAACGGACTCACCTCTGTCAGTACTAATATCGTCATAATTCATCACGGATGGTAATGTGTGCGAAGCCTTATTTAGTGATTTAGAATAAGACCAGAAGAACCGAGGATTCTGGACTACTGATCTCCCCACTTTGTCCATGTATGCTTGGTAACAATCATCTTCCATTGTTTTGGCTCGATCTCTAAGTAAAGAGTATGTTTCATAATCGTCCAGGTTACCATATCTTTTATATTTACCCAAGAACTTAAATCTCTCTTTTAATACTTTATACCAGCTAGGGAAAGTATTACTCGAAATAATTTTGTGTGGAACGTACTTATCCCGGAGCTCACATAGAGTGGAATTGAGAAAATCGACTGCGTCATTAATCGTGTTCTCAGATAGTATGTGGTCCCAATTAATATCACCTAAGACAGAGTTAATTTTGTCATAGTCACCGCCACTATAATAGTATTTCTGCCTCCTGTTTTCCACTAATGGCTTATAAGTAACCAACTGTAGATCGATACAATAAGATCTATGGTTTGGATTCTCGGGAACTATTGGGCTATCGCAAGACCGCAGTGAGACAGTGGTGTTGGAAAAAATCTGATCAAGAAATACATTATTGTTGTTAAGTATGTAGTTGTATTGGTCAAAGTTACATTCTATAGTAGTATCAAGAAAAGTGGTTTGACGTTGAGTTGCTACTGAGGGCTGAAGGCCACCAGAGGTAAGCATGTTCCAAGTTACGTTAGGCATGTTAAAGTCGCCCAAGATTATAACCAGATCACTCGGGCCACAATTAAGGTTGTCACATAGTTTACTCGAATAATTTTCCAACTGAGTAATTAAAGAATTGCCTCCATTCTGGTTACACACATATATAGTACATAAATGCAACATTAAAGTAGCGCCATTATTACGTAATTTAATTGTGAGCCAGAGGTCCTCGGCAGAAGAGCGCCAGAGCGGGCGTTCCTCGGCAACCAAGTCACGCCGCACCGCCATCATCACACCACCCCCGTACTCTTGATTTGTCAAGCAATGATCGCGATCTCGACGCCAGACTAAGTATCGATCGTCAAATAGTTCCTGGTCCCCGATCCCATCAATTAACCACGTTACCGTTATTGAGATTACGTCATAATTATTAACACTAATATTACGTTTAAATGTTGCTGTTTTAGTACGCAATCCCTGGGCATTCTGGTAATAAATACTAAGTGAGGTAGAACCTAGGCCAAGATACAATACAAACAGTGTATATCTGAATGAGGGTAATATACAAACAAATTCTATAACGATGCAATAAATATAACACAAGAAACAGGAATAGTAAAAATTTACACCTTAAGTGAAAAGCAAAAACATAAACAATTGTGGCATAGCGCATTTGAAATAACAAACACATTATCTGGAATAACATTGAACAGGTAAGGGCGTTTGCGCACTCATCCGTATCGTTTCTTATCCGTTTCTGATCCGGTTTGGCCATCCTAGTAATTGTATGGACGCTTACGCACCCATACGTATCCGGTTCGTTTCCGATCCGTCAATTATCACTCCGGATCGGTTTTTTTACGGATCAAAACCGAGTCGAAGTGGCCGCCATACAAATTGTACGTACGCTTGCGCACTACACGATTTTTATACGGATGAAGAGTGAAGTACGGGGAGGGGAAAGCTCGCGCTGCTAGTGATGTGCCAAATTAACTATTTTTTGATAAACAAGTATTTTGGTACTCGTTACAAAAATAATCGAATGCACACTCGAGACAAGAGACTCCAGGATTCTATTTACGTGAAACAAGCTATACGAGTAACGTGAGCGACTTTATTGCGGGATCTACATTACATAAGTAGATATAATTAAAAAAGATCAACCTAGTATTCGAATTCTATAAGTACCCGAAATCTATACTCGAGTACAGTCAACTGCTCATCAGTCAGTGGTAAAGTGTTAACACTTTGACCTTGAACGCTTCTTGCTTCTATAGCATTATGGTCGAGATCAGCTCAGTCAGTCAGCTCGACTCGGCACATCACTACGACAATATCGTCTCAAATACGAATGAAAACCGGATCGGATACGGATGAGTGCGCAAACGCTAGACGTGAATTTACCGTCCGTTTTTTTTACGGATCAAAAACGGAGCGGATAAGAATCGGATACGGATGAGTGCGCAAACGCCCTAACCCACTCAAAACGAAGACATGAAAGTATTTTTTAAAAAGCATCATAAACGAGTAAAACATAAATGACAAAATAGGCCAAAACTCTAGCAATAATGCGAGTAACAGCGTGCAGACGATTTTTTTTTTTTTTTTGACATGGACCTAATGCTTGTGTCGCAAAATCGACGTATCAAGCGTAACCGGACTTTTGGGGGAGCGGAAGGCTCTTACCCCTAGAATTAATAGCAACAGCCTAAGGGCGCCCACTTGGGGGCACGGACCTCGGCCTAGGACGTTGCCATGGCGAGAAGCGCGTGGGAGAGGAATGACCCTGACGGGATCTTCCAGGATTATGCAGAACTTGATTGGGTCTACCGCGTCCCCGCCGGCGGGTGCGGTTGCTACCAGAAGGGCATTCTGTGGAGTGTACTCTATTGGCAATGGCTATTTCAATAGCAGACTGGATGGGATCGACAGGATCGGACAGAGCGTGCAGACAAGCAGGGCTTCTCAAGTCACGGGCGCAGCACTCCGACACAACACGAGAAAAAATATGTGAATAAACAAAACATAAAGTATGAACAAATAAACCAGTTAACAACAATATAAAAAACTATTAATTAAGATATCTTCTGTAAATCTTTTTCGGAACTTATGCGAAAAATAGGCGATGAATCTGATTTTCTCGCTAATATTTTGCAATGTTTTACCCAAATGTATCGGAAATTCTTTTTACTGGCTAATTGTTTGGCTTTCTTCAATAAGGCTTTGTTATGCAGAGTAAGATGGTCGTTGACGAATACTTTTCCATCACCCGAATAGCTCAAGTCAGCAATCAAAAGTTCCTTGTGTTTCCGAGCGGCTGCAATGAACTCTTCCTTCGAGTACCTAACGGTTGTTTAGCGCCATAATAATAGACTTTTGGGAGTCGGACTTCAGACTCGGAACACGAGCAATATAATTTATGTCCTTGTTACGGACCTGGCACTGAATAGCAACACCAATCTTTCTTGCGATATCATAGAGATTTTCACTTTTCTTTTGCGGAACACCCTTAATCTCTACGTTATTCGCTCGCGCCCATTGCTCCTTCTCCAGTAGGCTTAGATTGATTTTTTCAAGGTCAGCCTGTATATCCACAATTAAAATAGATTTCATTTCATTTCATTTCATTTCATTCATTTCATTTCATTTATTCAATTCAATAACGGTTTCCCGTGTGCGAATATTATCTTACATTACTAATAATAATACAGAATAACAAAAACTACAACTTACAGCTGAAAAAAAATAATAATAATACAATGATTTCTCCTCAACCTGAGAAATTCTTTTCTCCAAGGACTTTGTCGCATCCGAGAGCTCAAGTGTAGATTTGTGAACATACTCCAACGAATCCTTAAGACTAGATATCTCCAGCTTGACAGTCTTCACATCCTCTGCTAGCCAGGGGGCTAGTAGAGGATGTGATATTCTCACGCTCTATACGAATTCCCTGAATAGTGTGGAATTATTTGTTTACTAGCGGTCTGCCCGTGGCTACGCTCGCATTGTGTAAGATTTTCCCGTGGGAATAAGACTTTTTCCTGTGACAAGTATCCTATGTGTTAATCCAGGGTACCTTACAACCACTAAATGGGGAGCCTCACCACAAGTTCTGCAGACAACTGGTTTGGCGCTTGCCTTTTCAGCTGGCGAATTTGCATGCCCAGTATGGGACCGCTCCGCTCATGCCGAGCTAGTGGACATAGCTTTAAATGAAACTTGCCGGATCATTACTGGTTGTCTGCAACCGACGCCGGTTAAGTTGCTGTTTCCACTAGCTGGCATAGCGCCTCCGGATGTCCGCAGAGCAGTTGCCAGCTCCCTTGATAGGCGAAAAATGGACGATGACACTCGGCACCCACTGAATGGCTATAAACCAGTGCCGCAACGGCTGAAAAGCCGGATTTTTTTATAAAGTGCGTCGACCACTGACCAACGACCCGCCACAAGCAAGATGCAACCTCTGGCGCCGCAGAGTCTCCCTTCCTAGCCCCTTTGTCACACCATCTGAGAATCTTCCACCCGGACATCAGTTGTCGTGGCCGATCTGGAAGTCTTTAAATAGACTTCGGACTCAGGTCGGCCGGAGTAAAGATAGCATGTCTAGGTGGAGATTCTCCAATAACACTGATTTGAGCTGCGCGTGCGGGGAGGAACAGACGATGGCCCACCTGACATCGTGTCCTGCGTGCCCTGTCACCTGCACGCAGAAAGTGTTAATGGACGCCACACAATCCGCCGTCCAAGTGGCCACATTCTGGGCTACAACAATATAATTTTTCGACTTGCCATCGACTCGCTAAAAAGAAGAAGATCCAGGGTACAAACTATATTCCAAATTTCATCCCAATCCGTTCAGTAGTTTTTGTAAGAAAGATTAACAAACATCCATCCATACATACAAACTTTCGCGTTTATATATCAAAAGTTAGGATGTAAGCGTTTATATATTAAAGCGTTGGAACAGACGGGTTCTCGAATGGAGACCACGTCTCGGGAAACGTAGTGTGGGACGCTCCCCTGCCAGGTGGGCTGATGGACCTGAGGAAGGTCGCTGGTGGTGGCTGGATCAGGAAAGCGGGTGATCGTGCGTTTTGGCGTGCCCTTGGGGAGGCCTACGTCCAGCAGTGGACTGCAATAGGCTGATTCATTGATTGAATACCCAGTTACACTCTGTATTGTATACAAGTCACCTAAGACCTTGCTTCCACCTAAGAACACCTTCCTGTGTCCGCAGCTATTATTTCGTCCAGCGAACGAAGAATTCATAACAACACCCGTATTATATTACCTACGGATTAGAAATGTCAACAAACATTACATTGTTTAAAAAATATACCATGTTTGTAGATCACTACCTATTTCTAATATCGAGTTAGTCTATGTTTGGGGGCGACACAGGGCGTAGTGCAAAAAAAGTGTTTTTTTTTTAAATCAAAATAGCTTGGAAAATAACCAATAATATTCCTTTGTTAAATGAAATTATGAAACTATAATGGCGAATGATAATGGCCCTTTTATAACTAAGTAGTTTATGAAAAAATTGTGTTGGAATTATCATAAAAAATATTAATAAAACTCGTCAAAAATTATAAAAATAATTAATGAAAATTTTTACAAAAACTAAAAAATATTTTTTGATTCATAATCATATACGAAAAACAGAATTATAAGAGTAAAATGTTAAACATAATACTGGTGTTAATTTTGTCTCCAAACGTCGCTTTATGTAAGATGATTGTTACTCCAGACTTGCTCGTTCCTGTAAAGCAGTTGAATGAAGCTTGTGGATATGACGTAAGTATCTAACCGACTTCAAAAAAGGAGGAGGTTCTCAATTCGTCTGTATTTTTTCTTTTTTTGAATAGAATAGAATTGTGCTGTTGTGATTGGCGGACTTGCTTTCCCCTCATTGGTCGACGCCCCACGGTTTCCTCACTTGAACTATCCCTCTTTTTAGTACTTAGTACCTATCTCGGAGGAAAAAAAGATATACTATAATCAATGACAGTCCCGATTTTATCGATAATTCTATTTACTGGAAATATTTTAAATTATGTTATATTGTTATGTTTTCATGTAATTTGTATAAGTATTTTGTGCTTATTAAATTCAATATTATCTAATAAGTGTTCTTTCTCACTATGATTCTTTACCGGCAAACGTTTTGGACAGTTTTAGAGGTTGCGGGGATCCTTGGTCTGTTCTTATAAAATGTAATTAAATTACTAGGGGTCCAAGCCTTCTGCCCCCTCCAAAGTTTGAGGTAGTCTAGCCTGATGTGCCTCCACAATGTCCTATACAGCATGAAATTTACATCGTTTTGTTCCCGCCGTGTAGTGATAGTACCCGTCAAACTGAACAACTTTTCACGAAAAAAAAAATTCCTGCGACAAAAAAATTTTTGGTCTCTCCATACAAAGTGAGACTCCCCATTTTGTATGGAGAGACTAAAAATTTTTTTGTCACTGGATTTTTTTTTTTCGTGAAAAGTTGTTCAGTTTGACGGGTACTATCACTACACGGCGGGAACAAAACGATGTAAATTTCACGGTGTATTACCTATTATACAACGTATTAAGAAAATGCAAAGATTTCAAGTTTAAAAGGCGCCCCCATTAAATTAGTTCTTTACTTTACTACGCTCGTGTTGTGTAAGATTTTCCCATGGAAATAAGACTTTTCCCCATAAAAAGTATCCTATGTGTTAATCCAGGATACAAACTATCTCCATTCCAAATTTAATCCAAATCCGTTCAGTAGTTAAGGCGTGAAAGCAGCACAAACGGCCAAATCAATTTTAGCATTTATGATATTAGTGTGATGTGATAATAATTATTGTTCCAAGCCAAATAATAAATAATAATAATTGCTGTTAGTTGTAGTTGTTGTTTATTGTTTGTGGCCTTAGGCGGTAGCAGGGTTTGTGAGGTCGGTTGTCGACCTTACAACCCACGACGATGATGATAATTATTGTTGCAGGCCTGTCCTATCCCTATGTATGAGGATGGTTTAAAGATACATATTGTGCCTCATACGCACTACGAATTGGCCTTCCAGAGGACGTTTTCTGAACACTATGTTGGCAGTAAGTATGATGATGGAAGCGGTCAGATGCGCAGGATATTTTAAAGGGCCCTGGAGACGGTCAAACGGTCTGATTCAAACACGTAAAGTTTGGTTTGACTCAAACCATTTTGATCGTTTACAAAGGTGGTTTGAACGGTTTGTCAAACATTTACGTGTTTGAAGCATGTTTGATGCAATTTCATATTTTTGTTGTGTTTGACGCGTCAGAAGTGTAATTACGACAGCGTACAGAATCAGACTGCGCAGAGCCGTTTGACAAACCGTTCAAACCGACCTCAAACGGTTTGATCAAACACGTAAGGTTTGAGTCAAACCGTTTGACCGTCTCCGGGGCCCTTTAGGTGCGCAAGCGTTCGCGCATACGCAAGCGCACGCACTCCACTACTCGATTTACTATAATAGTAAAATGCGCGCGGTGCTGCTATCATTTTATTATCTTTAAGTTTTTTTGTAATGGCATGGTGCGGTTTGCACATCGCCACGGTAATTTTATTAAAAACGAGGAAACGAATATGTACCTATTATAAAATATTAAATTGAGATCGGAATTTGGATAGGATTGTCTGATATGATATTAACTGTGTTTATTTCAGAGGACGATTACAAAGAAGTGCTGAGGTCTGATGTGAACATGAAGCGAACCCTGGATGCAGTTGTCACCGAACTGTGGTCGCAGGGGCATAGAAGGTACATTAGTCATTAGTCATTACGGACTGGTTTCCGCAACTCGACGTCTAATGCGCCTATTTTGCGTGTGAGTGGGAATGCGGTGTCATTCGAGCCAACCCAACTCTTCCAGGAAACCCAGTAAGCCCTTTACATTACCGGTTACTACCGGTTACCCCTGGAAGGTCCCTCGTTTGACCGTGGTATTTAGCCCTGTAGTCCGCCACTCCCGTGCACTCCATGAGGACGTGAGCAGCCGTTTCTTCTGCCTCCAAGCAGGCTCTGCAAAGGGGGCTGTCAGTAACACCTAGGACATATAGATGTTTGTTAAAAGAACTATGACCAGTTATTGCTGCAGTCACCAAACGCAAGCGTGGTTTACTTAGCCGAAACAGGGTCTTAGCGAGCCTGGCACTGGGGGTTGGCAAGGCCAGCTTCGCCTGTCTACACTCTTCATGGTTCGTCCAAAGAATGGCATAGAAGGTACTGTTAACATAGAATTATAATCATCAACAGCTCATATACCCCACCAAGGAGCTCGAGCCTACCCTGAATTAGGGCGATTAGGCCTTAGCCGACCACGCTGGCCCAGTGCGGGTAGGTCGACTTCAATTCTCAATACTCAGTACTCAAAGTTTCACACACAACCTTTGAATTTCTTCGCAGTTGTGTGCGTGCAGGTTTCATCACGATGTTTTCCTTCACCGTAAGAGCGTCGAATAAACGTACATATGAACACTTTTAGTTTAGGAATCGTGGTAATAACCCGGTACATATGTGTGCTATTAACGTACAAATAGGATTCGAAATTCGAAAACACATTGGTACGTGGTGGGGATCGAACCGGCGTCTCTCGGATGGGAGGAAGCGGCCCTAGCCACTAGACCACCGACGATCTAACGAGATGGGAATGTTTAACTAAATCAACATCAACGGCCCGTTACAGTCCACTGCTGGACTATGAGCCTCCTCCACTTAAGTGTTTGGTTTTGCCATAATCTCCACGCTTGGCAGGCGGGTTGGAGATCGCAGATTAAAAGGTTACTGTATCAGAGAGCGCTGCTGCCCGTTCCCTGTTCAATGTGCAGTCCCTAAGTCGCCTCTTACGACACCCACGGGAAGAGTACGGTTGGTGACTAATGTAGAATACTCTGCCGTCACCACACGGCTAATAATAACAATAAAAAATAAATTAATTTATTAAATAAATATGATAAAAAAAAGATAAGTAAAAAAAATATATAATTAATAATTAATTTTGTAGTATCGGCTCGTCTCATTACACGGTCTAGGTTAAGAAACTCTTTCTTTAAACTCTCTTGAACTGACATCGTTTATAAAGAATGCTCTGCGCTGACGCGATGCGTTTTTGTTTAAATGTTCTTGTGTCATCTTTTCGGCATTATTCTTGTGTTAAGACGCATATTCTTGTAAAATTACTTAAAATAATACATTTAACACTAAGTGCTAAACTTTATAGTTTTTTTTTTTTTTACAATAAATATGCAAGGACATCTCACACACGGCCATCTGATCCCCATTTCCCAAACTAGACAGACTATGTTGGGTATCAATCAGACAGCCTTTAACTCACAGGTGGTTGTTTAATAAAAGTCGCCAGCGTGGTCGGCTAATAAAGTCCAATCGCCCAAATTCAGGGTAGGTTCGAGCCCCTCGGTAGGGACGTATAAGTGATTCAAAAATACCAAATAAAAGAATATTTTTTACCAAAGGTATTTATGTTTAACCAATCAGCGTGCAAGGTGCGTTCCGTCGCATGCCAATTTTAATCAGTTCACAATTTGACGGTTTGACATCGTAAGATTATAAACTAACGAGAAATAATACGTTAAATTGTAAAT
>OX579672.1:8019377-8071480 GCA_951230895.1 Carpatolechia fugitivella
GGGCCGTTGATGTTGATTGTTATTATTATTTTTATTAAAAATTAAGATATCTTTTTTCAGATTCACACTCTCGGACATGCCATATTTTTTTCACTGGTGGTCACAAAGGGATGAAAACGGTACGTGATCGTACATTCTAATATCCGTAAGATTGTGACCGCCGTTAGTTCATACGAGTAATAATAATAAAATAATTTGTTTCTCATCACAAAACGCAGCTTATGATAGTTACGCAACTAGCTATGAGTAATTACAAACAGAGCTTGATTGTGAGAGACTGGTGCCTGTGATAAGTCCAGGACTTGAGTTACAGGTCACCAGGTTCCCACTCCACGGTCATAAAACCTAATTTGGAATTACAGAGCAATCAATTTATTTTGAGAGAAATAAAAACAAATAGGAAAATAACAGTAGAATTAAAAGAAAAACAAAAACAAAATATAAGAAAATAGTAGACACGGGGTGAGTATGAGGGCATGTTGTGTGTGAGTGTGTGTGTGGGTGTGTGTGTGTGTGTTTATGTGTGTGTGTGTGTGTGTGTGTGTGTGTGTGTGTGTGTGTGTGTATGTGTATGTGTGCGTGTGTGTGGAATATATTCGTGCGTGTGTTATATTGTAAACTGCGGCCAACCATTTACAATGTAATTATTTCTCGTTAGTTTATAATATTATTATATTATATTATATTATTATAATCAGCAATGTCCCACTGCTGGGCAAAGGCCTCTTCATTGTTCCGCCATTCCTCCCGGTCCTGGGCAAGCTCCCACCAGTCCAGTCGATAGGCGTTTAACTCGTCTCGCCATCTTTTTCGGGGCTTGCCTCGACGTCGGTTCCCGTCTTGAGGAGTCCACTGCGTGACGAATATATCGAAGTCAAATCGTTAAATTGCAAACCGTCTCTGATTGGTCAGTTTTGGCTGCGACAATGAATAAAAAAATAAAACTCTATGGATACAGAACGAGCTACTGCCAAAACCGACCAATCAGGAACACGGTTCACAATTTATTAGGTGTTCTTAAGTGGCAGTAAATACTTTTAGAATCGTCGGGTTTATTTAAATTTTGGAACGCTCAAGAGCTGATTCTATTGTAGACCGTCCTCACGAAAACTCATGTTTTAAGGAAAATATTATAAATAACCTACTTCAATTATATACACGTCTTGATTCTTTAATAATACCGCTCCTCTCCATGTCGTAAAATTTTACGGGGGATAAAACCCGATAGATTATGAACTCTGCAGCTTTGTTCACAATTTGACGATTTGACATCGATAGATTCTCGTCGGTGGTCGACCTTACAACCCACACGATGATGATGATGATGATGATGATGAGTGATTCACACAGTCACGCTGTAATCCTTAATTTAAGTGTCAGTACTTTTCCAAGTCCGCGCCCGCTGTATTACCACTCTGCTATAAATAGCGATAAGTGTTAGAATTTATTATTAATGAAGATTAAAACTATTTTTAATGTATTTATGTTGTTTTATTAGTTATTTTATGTAAAATTACAAAAAAGCACATTGCAATGAGAAGACAGCCATTTGACAGATGAACGGGGGAAAAATTTAAAACTATTAAACATTTGACGTTTGGCAAAGAGTAAAATTATACAGCCTATTTCTAACAATAAGAACAGTAAAAAAAAAAACAATAATTTTCACCTTTTAAAGATTAAATAAAAATCTAATTAATATTAGAGCTGTCAAACATCGCATTTGAACCTTATAGACGCGTCGATTGCATAATTTTTTATGTTTTACGTGCTCTCTAGCACGTAAAACATACAATTTAAAAATATCTTAATCTGACAGCTATGCCCTTATTGGATTTCGTAGCGGCATGCCTACTATCGCACTTTTTTAGGTTATTATTCATTCAAAATAATATCATTCATTCATCTGAATTCATCACCTCTCTTTCATTGGTTAAAAAACGAAAAGGATAGCTAGATTTTAAAATTCGAATTGGAGCATGATTTCCCGAATCGGGCCAAACTCAGACAAACTTGGGGCGCATTCCGAATCAGACTTTCAACAAAACGTATGAGTTTTGACAGCTGACAGTAATTCGGAACACGATTACGGGTGCTTTAATCGCCCTGCGTTCCGAAATGCGCTGAAATCGATTAAAGCGCCCGTAAACGCGTTCCGAATTACTGTCAGCTGTCAAAACTCATACGTTTTTTTGCTTTTCTGATCGCTGACAGCGCTGAAAGTCTGAATCGGAATACGCCCTCGATTTCAGCGCGTCTCGGAACGCAGGGTTGGTATTATTGTGTCTGACTGAACGAACAATCTGTACCAACCAGCTACGTCGTAGAGCTGTCTACGACGTAGCACTTGCTACGTTGCTATCAATTAGATTATTGTAATTCTCTACTGAAACGGAGTAAAGTAAAAATTGACCCAGTAGTATTGTTTAAAATGTAAACGTCTCTTCGCTTAACCATCAATCCTACTAATATAAATGTGAAAGTTTGGATGTTTGTTGCCGAATCACGCTTGAAGCACTGGACGGATCGGAATGAAACTTGGCAAACATTTAGGTTAGGCCCTGGAATAGGACATAAGCTACTTTTTACTGCGGAAAATCACTTAATTCCTACGGGAAAACTCATGAAACCGCGGGCGGAAAGCTAGTCATGACTTCATAATCAACCTTTGAAATTCGTAAGATTTTGCATGTGTGCAAGTTCACTCACGTAATCTTTCAACTTTTTTTTTGTTCATTGTTTAATAACAAAATCATGCAAGTAGATCTCCACACGAAACAAAGAGCCGATCTTAAACTTACTTAAATTTAAATTAACCCTACCTACGTACTACCAATACACTACCGACGAGACGCTCACATAATGATTGTTCATTACTAGAAACCCCATGGGCTTCGCATGAGGGACCGGACTATCCGTTGAAAAACCCCTTCAGTCATTAGGCTTTTAAGTATTTACAGAATGATAATAAAATAAATATACTATGTTTACCAGATTCCTTGATAGGGTTACCCTGTTGGATTTGCAAACGTTATAATTATAGCATAATAAGAGTACGAGATATTGTTGATCAAAATCGTAAGGGTTCCTGCCCTGCTTCGCATATTTGGATTATATTTTTATTTTTTTAGATGGGATCTTTTTCCTATATCATGACGAAAGAAAAGCTTTTATTTTGTGTGCGTGTATGAGTAAATTTTGCAAGCCTTTGAATTACTTTTTCATAGCTTGCGCCTTTCAAATTTGGCATGCTTACATTTCTGACGACTTAAAATGACAGTAAAAACATGCTGCAGCCAGAATTGTTTCCTCACAAGGGAACTCCTCAACGGATAGCAGCATGGGCTTGAAATTTTGATACAACATTTGCAATGAAAACCTATTTTGACGGCTCTGTAGCCCAGTTGGTAGTACGTCTGCCTTTGAAGCACGGGGTCGCGGTTTGAATTCCGCCCAGGGCAAACATTCGTGCGATGAGTACTTGCGTTTGCCTTGTGTCTGTATGTATTTATCTATTTAAGTAATGTATATCAGCTTTCTAATACCCATAGTACAAGCTTTGCTTAGTTTAGGATCAGATGACCGTGAGTTTAACCTTATGCTGCAACCAGAACTCCTCATGAAGGAACTTCTCAACAGTTAGTAGCATGGACTCGAGACACGAATATTTAGAAGCTTGTGTTTAGGATCTTTAATGAGAACTCATTTTATTCCCAGTCCGCCAAATGGTGTACACCTTAATTCGCCAAGGACGGTTGACCTTCGTCGGAGGAGGCTGGTCCATGAACGACGAGGCTACCACTAACTACCACGCTATTATTGACAGCTTCACCTATTCACTCAGGTATTTAATACTCCTGCCCTTCGCCTTTCTTTCTTCATGCCTTCACTCACTATCATCATAATCCTCATTATTTAATTATTTATTCATTAAAGACTAATAATTACAAAAGACGTCTTCATTACAGGATTGCTCCCAATACGATGACGCCATCATCAATAACAGTATATTAACGCGCATAGTCAAATGAACATAATAATTAAAAATGCCGAATAAAATAACATTCAGGAAGCAAAAAATAAAATTTAAATACATTAAAACAGAGTCAAAACTAATAAACTTAAAAAAAAAAAACGAAAAAAAAAGAATAATTGTAAATGTCAAGTAGATATAATAAAAATAATAATAAAGTCAAACTTAGTCACAAACGCCGTGTGGTGACGGCAGAATAGAATACATTTGTCACCAACCCCTACTCTTCCCGTGGGTGTCGTAAGAGGCGACTTAGGGACCACACATTGAACAGGGAACGGGCAGCAGCGCTCTCTGATACAGTAACCTTTTAATCTGCGATCTCCAACCCGCCTGCCAAGCGTGGAGATTATGGCAAAACCCTCCACTCAAGTGGAGGAGGCTCATAGTCCAGCAGTGGACTGTAACGGGCCGTTGATGTAGTCACAAAAAACTTAACAATAACCATGAACTCTATCCATAAGACAATTTCCTTATCATGATAAAATAAGCCGAGCACGCCGTTGGTCTCGGCTACTGTCTAGCTAGTCATTACACCATATCTGTGGCCATTGGCGGCTCTATAACACTGACACCAGGGTTTATGAAGTCGGTTGTCGACCTTACTACCCACACGATGAAGAATAAGAAGAAGATTTCAAGGATCTCCATAATAACTGGTTTTGCGCTGCCCGCGTTCATCGGCTTCCCGCTACCTTCACCAGGTATTTGGTCCACCTTGAACCCTTGCGGTGCAATCATATAGTGGGTTTGATCTGCCTACAAACTGCCATGCAGTTTGGCAGATTTTTTATAATAAGAACATGTCTTTTTTCATGGAAATAAAAACTTTATTTATTTATTATTATAACACAAACATAGATTAACAATTACCCAAGAAAACTTCATCGGCCTGTATAGATATCTCTTTTGCTTTTAAATATACCATGATAAATATTAAATTATAGTAATTTTTTGGGTCCGCCGTGTGGTGACGGTAGAGTAGAATACATTTGTCACCAACCCCTACTCTCCCCGTGGGTGTCGTAAGATGCGACTTAGGGACCACACATTGAACAGGGAACGGGCAGCAGCGCTCTCTGATACAGTAACCTTTTAATCTGCGATCTCCAACCCGCCTGCCAAGCGTGGAGATTATGGCAAAACCCTGGCTCATAGTCCAGCAGTAGACTGTAACGGGCCGTTGATTTGATTCGAATTTTTTGGGCTGTTTTGTTAGGAAAATCAATGCCACGTTTTGGGAGTGCGGAAGGCCGCTGGTCGCGTGGCAAGCTGATGTCTTCGGCCACTCCAGAGAGTTTGCCTCGCTGGCCGCTCAGATGGGGTAAGTCTGTAGATTCGGTGCGGATGACGAGGAGACTTCGCTTTACGTTCTCTGTGAATACGACGCCCTTGTCAATAGTTGCTTGATGGAATGTTTCTTCATAGACTGGTGAGTGGCACGTTGGATGCCCCGGATTCACTCCATAATATTAATATCCTTGTTCACACTAGATTACCACGTTTTGTAATGCAAGACATATACTTCTTTCAGAAAATTTCACTAGGGGTAATCTGCGTTATCACTCGCCGATAAAAAAAAAACATTTTAGTGAGATTGTAGTAATAAAACAGACTTAGATATTACAGACAGTGTTGCCACATATAAGAAATGTTTGTTAGCCAATATTGGAACATGAGCACAGTTTTTTCAGCTCAAGGTTAAAATTAATGCTTTTTCTTTTCTTTTTAAATAAAGTAATGTACTATTTTTTGCTGTCACGGTTTTTTAAAAAAAGGCACTTTTTACTATTGTCACAAAAGGCGCTTTTATTTTGTCAAGTCAAAGTGAAAATTATTTATTTGCATAGGATGTTATTACATCACTTAGATCGTGCTATTGTCATTTCATTTTATAACTTATTCTGTTCACTGTACTGTTTCGCATGTCGTTGTCGCTTATAATTGGAGTTACAATTAGACTAGTATCCTATGCATATTTCTACACCTCCTATGAACAACAACGTAACTCAATTTTAGCAACTAATCAGTACAGCAGTTTAAAGAGAGAAAAAAATACGTTTTACCTATAGATAGGTTTTTTTGACTAATGCTAACTTCAGTTCTGTTGTACTTGAGACTGCTTAGACAGAAAATTAAGAGTAAATAAAAATATGATAAGGAATAATATTAACTAAAGTCATTTTGTATCTCAAGTTACGTATCTCAAGTTACGTGTGTCGATTTATTTAGTTGTTGATTATTGTTATCTCTGTTGGTGACCTAACAAACTAAAATAAAATATAATAGTAGAATTCGGATGCTGGGAAGACCACAAATTGCCAAATATATAGATAGGAAGCTCAAACTTAAGCTTCGTAAGTACCGGTACCGTCACTTTCTACAAAGCTATTTATTGGTCCGGAGTAAGGTATAATAGCGTCGTGAACTGGCAATAAGTCCTATCTCTTAAATGTAAGCCTACTATGTTGTGCAGCATTACTGCAGGTTTTTTAATAACCTTTTTGGTACGGTTCTTTTTTCTTTTGGCCGGTTTTTATGTCACATTTTCAAATTTAAAATTTTGTTGGTTTGACCTTTTTCTAAATTGTTGATTGTTCTACGAAGTGTCATATTGATAGGAGCTTTTTTTTTCTTGGATCGATCTCCAAAACGTGAGTCGCTTTGTTAGAAAATTTTCAATCGGATTTTGCCCGGGATCATTCCCGTATGGTGCGATAAGCCTTGGGACAGGCTCCTACTTTAACCTACTTTTACGTTGGCCGGGTAAGTCTTGTGCTGTCTTCCTCCTGGTTTTTATCGACGTACTTTTCTCTTTCCTTGTCTTGGTCGGATGGCGGTTATTTCCTTGTACATCTTTACAGTGTATTTCCGGTCTCTGCGGCACACACACGAGGGTCCCTCCGTGCCTTTCTCGTTCACTCGCCGTGGTTCCGGACCCCTGAGGCCACCGGGCGTTGGACGTGCCTGGACCCCTGCGTTATGCGCGCCCGCGCCCGTGCCAGCTGAGTGCCGCAGACCCGCGCTCCGGCGTCCCCCCTGGGGCTGCCCATCATTTTTTAGCCTTTTTTTGTATCTGTTTTTTGTATCAATTTTGTATGCGGATTTTGCCAAATTTAAATTCATTTTCCAAATTCTAAAAGGCCCTTTAGGTTTCTCTGGCCCACCTTTTTTTGGTTCCCGTTTGGTAATTACTCTCTCGGGGTACTCCGCGGTTTTGGTACACCTTCCTGCATCGATACACCACAACACAACACTAGTTCAGCGACACGATATCGACGGAGTCCCCTCAGGACTCGACTCTCGGCTCTTGCTTGGCAATTTCTAGGCCTTTTTAAATTTATATTATACCGTTCGGACAAATTCAACCAACTCTTTCTCTGTTCACCTAAATTTCACGTTTCGCCTGTGGTCGTCGACCACAGGCTAGCTTTTTTTTTTTTTTTTACGCTACAGTTGTTTATGGCAAATGATCAGATGACAGGGTGAGCATTTTAAGGGGGTACCCTATGTGGACACTAGCGCCACTTGGATAAATTGTTTCATTTGTCTTGTTGTATTTTTAAAATTGATAAATTCAGTTATCTATTGTTAATTGTAGTAACCGATAGCGAAAGTGCTAATAACGGCCGTTTTGAGCACTTTCGCTATCTCTTACTACACCGTATAAGATTTTATAAAATTCGGTATTTCTAGAAATACTAAAGTACCTACACTTTAAAATGATCGTCCACTTTTTTAATATATTTAGTTTTTTCGGAGTTGTGATTTTTTTTCGAAGTGGCGCTAGTGCGCAGTCAGGTAGCCCCAATAATTAATATTAGTAAGGAAACATATTTAAATGAAACGTAACAACGTAACAAAGTAACGACATCATAACAACGTAACAACATCATATTACATAAAATAATCGGGTTTTTCGACAAAAGCCTCCACTTGGGCGGAGGAGGCTCATAGTCCAGCAGTGGACTGCAACGAGCCGTTGATGTTGATGTTGATTGTTCATGTGGCAGATATGACGCCCTATTCATCAATCCGATCAGCTTCGATGACGAGCTGGCGAGGATGCGACGTTGGGGCCTCGAGATGCTGTGGCGAGGAAGTGACGACCTTGGTAATCCATCTTATAATACAACCATCAACAGCATCTATGGCCGAGAGGTCGAGATTTGCACGGCCATTACGGAGGTTCCGGGTCCGATTCCCGGTGGGGACACTGTCAAGCAAATATCTCTTTGTGAGACTTTCCCCAGTTTGGTTAGGACATTGCAGGCTGAATCACCTGATTGTCCGAAAGGAAAGATGACTCATTGCTTCGGTACCGGCTACTATCTATTCGTTACACGAGCTAAGTCAGTGGCCTTTGGCGGCTCTATAACACTGACACCAGGGCTTGTGAGGTATGTATTTTTTAGTCTAGAGAACTTGTCTAAGATAAAAAGAGCATTCTTTCGTACTAACTGATCAGCTGCCCGATTAATCTATCATTTATTTAAATAAGAAATTACCCAATCTACGCTAGGGAAAGGTCACGTCACTCTTAACAATTCATGGAGACAGAAAAATGTAAAGAAGAAATACTACTATGTATATAATTGAACTTGGTTCACTGTACAGAAGATTACAGAAATGTACATACAACAGTATAAAAAATGGTACCTAAATGCTACAAAATAATACAAAGAATTAACACTTTCCACCTTCAAATTAATTACTATTATTGAGACGTGACATTTCTACAGTTTATGCCATTTATAAAATGGACATGGCCCAGTAAATTTCATGAAGATAACAACACAATAACTTCATCTTAATTAATGTTCTATGCTGTTGTTTGTTTAGGATCTGTTGAGCCAAGCAATGACTTTGAACAACAAATATGCAATGCCAATAGCTGCTCGGCTTCTATAGACATCACACGTCGGTTTAATTTGACGATCTGTCGTCGTAAATGTACAAGTTCTTCGCCACTAGAAAGTCCTTCACCATTTCCCATTGATTAATGAAAATTGAATACTTTTTTCTAGAATTTCGCGGAAATTTTTGTTCTGTTCAATAATTAATAAAAAATCGCTACCGCTCCATTCCGCGGCTGTGTAAATTGAGCCTCATACTGTTTATGTTTAGGTCCTCAAAGCGACATATTCACCCACAAGCTGTTCGACGGGTATTGGTCGCCTCCAGAGTTCTGCTTCTCTTCGCTCTGCCTGGACCCTCTTCTCGTCACTTCAGACACTATATTCGGCAATGTGGACGATAGGGTGAGAATTTACTGCACTTAACACTTTTGACACTCATTGTACTTAGCACTTTTGCCACTCATTTTACTTGACACTTTTACCACTTATGGTATTTAATGCTATTAACACTCATTGTACTCAGCACTTTTGCCACTCATTTTACTTGACACTTTTACCACTTATGGTAGTTAATGCTATTAATACTAATTGTACTTAGCACTTTTGTCACTCATTTTACTTGACACTTTTACCACTTATGGTAGTTAATGCTATTAATACTAATTGTACTTAGCACTTTTGTCACTCATTTTACTTGACACTTTTACCACTTATGTTAGTTAATGCTATTAACACTAATTGTACTTAACACTTTTGTTAATCATTACTACGGCAATTTTCTTTTTATATATTGAATCGTTGTAGTAAAATTGTATTGTTGTTGACGTATTTTTAAAGAAATTAAAACAGGTATTCTTTTTTACGCATTAATATTTGAGACAAATTGACGTTAACAAACCACCACTTTGTGCTTGCGATTGTTTTTTTTTTATATGTAGTCGTTTTTTTACAATATTATTGTGCAGGCAAAGAAATTTATGGAGTCTATGTACAATCGACAAGCACCTAACTACAACAACAGCAATGTGATGGTGATAATGGGCATGCTGCTGGGCTACCACGACGCCCCCTATTGGTTCGACAACATTGACGCTCTCATCAAGTAAGATTTCTGACAGACTAAAAAACAAAAACAAAAAACCTACCTACCTACCTATAAAAAACATACTTACTGTATTTATCTATTTATGTAATGTATATCAGCTGCCTGGTACCCATAGTACAAGCTCTGCTTAGTTTGGGATCAGATGGCCGCGTGTGAAGATGTCCGCACATATTTATTTATACAAAAAAAGACCTGTTAGTGTCATCACAAAACAGCATCGCATAATCAACACTTTTATTTGCATTTGTATAATCTAACAGAATCGACGCTGCTGCCGT
Organism: Carpatolechia fugitivella; assembly: GCA_951230895.1. Classification (NCBI taxonomy): domain Eukaryota; kingdom Metazoa; phylum Arthropoda; class Insecta; order Lepidoptera; family Gelechiidae; genus Carpatolechia; species Carpatolechia fugitivella. The sequence continues at coordinate 8,029,653 of OX579672.1, forward strand.
ACTCGACTTAAACGGAATTATTCATCTTTTTTTTCTTTCAGTGCAGTGAACATGAGAGCTAGCCAAGGAAAACAGAAAATGTTTCTGATGTATTCAAACCCAGCTTGCTATGCAAAGGCTGTACGGGAATCGGAGTAAGTTTAAAACTGGCCAGTTATACAGCTTGGCAAAAAAGAGTTTGGCGCGACGACAGGTGGAACTAAATATGTAGTTTGCTGCCATTCATGCTGGGCTCCTTTTTATTATCCCATTGGTGTGCCATGTTGATTGTTATTCGTTAATATTACAATATTTTATAAATTAGGTAATTTTTCCTTTCCTATTCGACTACGAGGTGGCCACAAGTGCGCGATAGAAGCGCCCTCATTTTTTCCAAACTCTTTTTTGGGAAGCCGTACCATGATCTTTCTATCGCTGCAGTGCAGACACTTTGTGGAACAACAGAGCGGTACAGCGACACTGCGCTCTCTCTCCTATTTAGTTTTCGGCGCAAATGGCGCCATACCATGCTTCTTCTTGTTGTGTTGACGGTTCACTTCTATACAGTCTTTTGCGATTTCCCATACTAATGTCCGAACTAAAAAATTACCAACTGTTTAAAAATTAACAACTTGATAAACCCAACTAGATTTGGTGATTATAAAGCAGAGAGAAAACGTTTGTCGATCTTGGACAGGACTCGAACCTGCATCTCCTTGGCTATCCGGGCCAGAAACAGGCGCATTACCAATTATGCCACTAAGCTCTGTGAAAGGTCGACGAAATTTTGCATTATATAATGCACTGAGCATTAAAGTAAAAAGCAGTAAAATATTCTAGCTAGAGTCAAGTGTCTCCCCCTACCAGCGAAACCGTTGTATTTGGAAATGTAAATCACAGAATGATCATGATAGGCCAGTCAATATCTACATCAAGCATCGCAAACGCGCATGTATCTACGATTTTTTTATATGTTGTTAGGTTTCTTGAGAGTAGTTTACACCCAAGTTTGCAACCCTGAAAACCCTGTGCTTGCCCCCATGGTGCTCGAAAAACTGCGAAATTTTGGCACTTGTTTCAGTTTTTTCGAAAAAACTACCCTAAGCAAGCGGTTTTCAAGTATGTTTGCTGTATAATTTAATAAAGCTAACTTAATTTTCTACAATTTGAGTTTATCCCCAACACTCTAGGTCCATTAGTTGCACAGATACAGCGTGTCAAAAGTAGGCTATTTAAAAAAAAGTGTATATTTTGTGTTTGGGTCATATTCAAAGACACGTACTGGCTAAATTAATGGTCCTGGTGCTGCTTCAATTGTTCATCTGATCGTTTTGTGACGCAGACTCTTTGGAATATGGTAAGGGGATCAACATCAACTCTCTTTTTGAATACTTTCACAGAGGTGGTGACTGATGAAGGTCTTCACTTTGTCCTGGGTCAGCGTTTTTCGCGGTTTTTCGAGGTTTTTGGGTAGCACAGGGTTTTCAGGGTTGCAAACTTGGGTGTTAACTACTCTCAAGGGACCTAACAACATAAAAAAATCGTAGTTACATGCGCGTTTGCGATGTTTGTCCTTTTTGGTGTTGATATTGACTGGCCTATGACGTTTTATCGTTGTTACAGAATGCCTTTGGAAACAAAGCAAGATGATTTTTTCCCGGTCTCTTACGATAAGACCTCCTTTTTGACTGGGTTATATACGACATCTCCTTCTATCAAGCTAATGGCAAGGGAAATAATGGTGTATTTACAGGTAAGCTGTAATTGTCATCATCATATTTTTTGTGTTAACTACGATACAAAAGAGTAGCGTTTGTGTTAAGTGCAAAGAGGAACATACTTAATAAATCCTACGAGAGTACTTCCGTCGTTTTAAAAATTAAAAATTATACGCTTAGACTTGAAATCAGTGAAAATAAAAAAACACGTGTAGTGTTTATATAGTAGACTGTTAACCAAGGGGTGAAACCGAGGTATTTTGGCGCACTAGCGTAGCGAGGGCGCTTATAGTGCGAGGGAATTAATCAGTTTCCCACGTGGTCAACACTCTGCTTTCATCTTGATTGTGAGACAAGAAAACAAGTCTACATACCTACCACATTGACATCACATGTGCGACACACACATCAATGCACCTATTTCACAGTCAAACTGCGAAATTTTCAGTTAATTTTAATGACATCACACCACTGTACATTTGAAAAGTCACGCACAAGTCACCTAATTTTCACTATTTCATCGTTAAAATTGACATAAATTAATAAAATATATAACGAATCTAAATCAAAACAACCACAGGCTCGTATGACTAACTGGTGTATCTCAGTTTTTGGTCGATTTGAGTTACGAACACCAGTGAATTCACCTTGTCGTACTCTATAGTTACCTCTAATCCGTATACCTGTAGGTAGCAAGGATTTCAAAATAATGACATCTGTAGTGGCGTCGTATCTAACAATTGCTCATAAAAAAACACAACTAACTAACTTAACTCATTTTTTACTTTATGAATCCAATGATTTCATGGCACTAACAGAAGGCGATACGCCGCCGGTGATAAGTTCTCCTGAATTTGTTGAATTTTATCAATCTTTGCCTCATTAAACAATACTTATTTCTAATACTTAATACGTAGAACTTTATCGAAATATTCTTTCTAGTAATACTCAAATAATTTTGTGATCTCACTCAATATTTTCAATGATACTAGGCTATATTTGTTATAATATATATATGGAGCAGTTAAAATGTCTTGAAGCTAATTTGAGGCTACTTATTTACTTCAATCAATCAATCAGCCTATTGCAGTCCACTGCTGGACGTAGGCCTCCCCAAGGGCATGCCAAAGCGCACGATCACCCGCTTTCAAGCCACCACCAGCGACCTTCCTCAGGTCATCAGTCCACCTGGCAGGGGGACGTCCCACACTACGTTTCCCGAGACGTGGTCTCCATTCGAGAACCCGTCTGCTCCAACGCTCGTCGGTTCGGCAACAGACGTGGCCAGCCCACTGCCACTTCAGCTTGCTACACTTCTGGATGATATCAACTACCTTGGTCCTCTGCCGGATCTGATTTCGTTTCGGATTTTATCCCGTAGCGAAATACCAAGCATAGATCTTTCCATGGCTCGCTGAGTGACATGTAGTCGGTGGGCCAGCTTCACTGTCATGTTCCACGTCTCGGCTCCGTATGTCAATACGGGTAGGATAGGACACACTGATTATACGCCCTGCTCTTCAGGCATTGCGGTAGTGGTGACGAGGAAACGCAAAAGATGCGAGGACTGTGGAGTTTCTTCGGTGAGCTCTTCTCCACAGATTCCGCCATTGTGTTAGTGAACTCACCCAAAAAAATGTAATGACGGATCTAAGTGATGTAATAACATCCTATGGAAATAAATTATTTTGACTTTGACTTTGAAGATATGACGCAGTTTCCCAAATGGTGCTCAGCCCAACTGTACCTTCTTGCGATTTCACGCTCGAAGTTGTTTCTAGCCAACTGCAATGTCTGCCCGAGGTACACATATTCTTGGACAGCTTCGAGCACTTCGCCATTGATCGAGATCGGTTCCGGAGTGATTAGTTCGTTGAACATGACCTTAGTCTTGTCCAAGTTCATCCGGAGACCGACTGACAATGAGGCAGCGTTAAGACTGTGCAGCATTTTTTGCAGATCCTGCAACGATTCAGCCATTATCACTATGTCGTCGGCAAAGCGGAGGTGACTGAGATATTATTCGCCATTAATGTTGATGCTCAATCCGTTCCAGTCTAGGGTTTTGAAGACATCCTCTAGTGCGTTGGAGAACAGTTTCGGAGAGATGACATCCCCCTGTCTCACTCCTCTGAGCAACTGGATGGGTTTTGTTCGGGATCTCGTAGTCTACAAATGCTTGACACAGTGGCTGATAAAGAATTATAAACTTATTAACTTTTAAATAGGTATTGCGATTTAAATTGAAACATTCATACCCAATGTTAACAAGATTATTAAAGTGTTTAATCTATCACAGGTAACCCTTGTGCTTTTAATTATCTGTAATTAATTAAGATTCAGAGATTAATCTCTGCTGATATTAGTTTTGAAGTTCTTATTTTAGTAAGATTTTTTGTAATCCTTGGAGCTAGTATGAATCAGTTGAAATTTTCTTAAAATGTTGGAATTTACCACAAGAATTCAAATATGAAGACTGTTTTAGTGTTAAAATTTTTAATAAATGAGACTCTTAAGTTCCTACAATGATGTTAGTCATTAAATATTATAAAAAAGCTTTATATTTGCGTTTTATTCGTATATCTATAGTGGTTCAAAAGAACCTAAGTGGGATGAAATGGAAAACAAAGTTTTCACAAAGTCGTGTATCTATTTTGAACTAGAATAAATAATGTTATTAATGCAAAATAATAATAAAAGAATACACAGCCTAAAAGCCCGCGTTCCACTCTATTTAAATATATTTTACTTAAATTGACATCCAGCTTGCGGAATTGAAATATAATTAATATTTCACTACACTCAACCGAAAAACGCTTGCAAACTGAGATACACTAGTTATAGTTGGTCAAAGGAGCGACATAACATTTTATTTTCGGCAAAAATTTTCTCCCGCCTTTTTATAAAGGGCGCATTCGTTTCCAGCCAGGCATGATATTTGCCAAAAATAAAAAAATATAATTGTTTATTTTACAATTTTTAATCCTTTTATTGTTATTTCTTGGTACTTACATGAATTTTGTATTCATCTTGCATAGGAAAGTATATTCAATCGAAAATTTTTATGTTTATTGAAATTAAATTAATTGTAGGCTATATACGTCTATTCCTTTGCCATTTATCGTGTGCAACTTTCTATGAAAATAATAAAAAAGAAAGGTTCGAATTTCAAAGTTACTTGCATCCCTTGGGATGTAAATTGGACTTACATCCTTTCTTTGGGGTCATTATTGGACTACTTTCAGAGCATGAGAGATGAAAAATCTATTTTCCATATAAATACTAAAAACGAACTGTTAAAAAATTAAATGTTGTCAATTCTGTGAAAGCTTCTTGTGTAAGCCTATTTCCTATGATTTGTGCTTATTTCAGATGTGCAAGCAGATGCGTATTTTTGCTGAAATAGGTCCTCACTTCAACGGACTATTTGAAGAACTGAACTGGGTCATGGGTAAAAATCCGACCTTCATTAAATTTTATTAGAGAGATACATTAGAAAGCCGTGTGGTGACGGCAGAGTATTCTACATTTGTCACCAACCCCTACTCTTCCCGTGGGTGTCGTAAGAGGCGACTTAGGGACTACACATTGAACAGGGAACGGGCAGCAGCGCTCTCTGATACAGTAACCTTTTAATCTGCGATCTCCAACCCGCCTGCCAAGCGTGGAGATTATGGCAAAACCAAACACTTAAGTGGTGGAATGTAACGGGCAGTTGTTGACATTAAAAAGAAAGAAAGAAAAAAAGATAGTTATTTACACACAAACTGGCATTTAAATTGTAGGAAATAATTTGTCTAACCTGGAAATTCCTGCTCCAGTATGAAATGTAAAGTCTCAACGATAAGTTCCATATTTTTATTGACGTAATATATTGAGTGTTTTCTTAGAAGTGTTTTTTTTTACCTACAGGGACACACTAAAATATGTAGACAATGTTTAGGCAGATTTTCAGCTACTATGTGGCAGATTTTCTATTTTTCCAATAGCCAGCCTAATTTCCTCTTTACTATTTTTTAAAATCAACCATACGTAATGGTATCATTACCACCTTGCAACCATTCAACCATCTACATTTTTTTTAAATCTTTTTTTCTTTTTTTTTTGTGCGCAGGCGCTTTCCAAGACCACGACATTATAACGGGGTACATGAAGGTCAGAGTGAGGAGTTATTACGTGCAGAAGATGTACCTAGCTATGCAGAGGTCCACTTTACTGCTGAAGGAAGCGTGGAAGTGAGTCCAGTTCTATCAGTACGGCTGTACTCTTCTAAAAGTTGTCTTCACCTATTCTTCTTCTATGTCATTCAATCATCAACAGCTCATATACGTCCCCACCGAAGGGCTCGAGCCTACCCTGACTTAGGGCGATTAGGCCTTAGTCGACCACGCTGGCTCAGAGCGGGTTGGTCGACTTCACACACAACCTCTGAATTTTCTGCAGGAGTGGGCAGGTTTCATCACGATGTTTTCCTTCACCATAAGAGCGTCGAATAGACGTACATATGAATTTGAATGTTGGGAGAGGACGACCAAAGAAAAGATGGATGGATGGATTGTGTAAAAGATGATATGTGCAGGAAGGATGTGAGTGTTGAAATAACGGCTGATAGGGATGTATGGAGGAAGAAAACATACTGCGCCGACCCCAAATGATGGGATAAGGGCAAGCCTGCACATCATCAATTTAAGAAGACACTTTGGGGGACATCATTTAATTCTGTTTGTTTACACAGCAAACTAAGGAAGTGTCCGGATACAACTCTCTACTACCGCTGCTCGTTCAACATTTCGAGATGCCACCACGTTTTCGGGGACAACTATTTTGTAAGTACCTTGCAACCGCTTGTTGAGTTAAAGGAAGCTCAAACAGCGCACCAGAAAAATTATGCATCTGACAGCTCTAAAAAAATAATAGTTCTAATTAAGACGATAGATGGCGCCAGGTGTACTTCGTTGTTTTTTTTTTCGCCGGATTTCTTCATTCACGAATCGTCAACGCCATCAACCGAAGATTTATGAACATTTTTTTTTTTAATTGACTGTCGGAATATCCCCCATTAGGGCAATCAGGCCCCAATTGACCAACCACGCTGGCCCAGTGAAGGTTGGTCGAATTCACATACATCATTTAAATTTCTTCGCAGGAGAGTGCAATAAGGCATGCATGCGGTTGGCGCAAATTGAAAGTGCAAAGGCACAACTAAAGATTTCGTTGAAATGAATAGTTTATTAACTTTTGAATGTTACGTCTCTTAGTTTCGTCATTACATTTTTTTTTGGGTGAGTTCACAATGTGTGGACTCTGTGGAGAAGAACTCGCCAAAGAAATTCCTCTTAAAATGGGGCATCATAATAATAGGGAAAATGCTTAAAAAAATGTTGTTTTTTCATAGTTCGTCAAGTATACAAAAATAGAATTACTGACAGACAAAACAGAATTGAAATTAACCGAAAAACAAACTACCTATAATACAAAATTATTAACACAAGTCTCTTTTACAAAAACAAAATTTTATGGCGGATGTATGGCCCGCGTGTAATATGACGTCACATTACACATTGGACCTCTCTGTCTAACCATCAACTTTGAAGCCTTATAACTTTGTTTCTGAGCAAAATATTTGAAACTTGAAATATTTAGATTAATGAATAAAAAAAAGTGTGCATATTCCCCACTGAATCAAACTTACATCTTTTTTTGCCGTAATTCCTGAACTTCCAGAAAATCTCAATAATGGCGGTTGTAGTGAAGCGACTATGAAATCCAGACGAAAAGTATTGGTGATAGTCTACCTATTCCGATGAGCGTTGGAGCTGACGGGTTCTCGAATGGAGACCACGTCTCGGGAAACGTAGTGTGGGACGCCCCCCTGCCAGGTGGACTAATAACCTGAGGCAGGTCGCTGGTGGTGGCTGGATGAGGAAAGCGGGTGATCGTGCGTTTTGGCGAGCCCTTGGGGAGGCCTACGTCCAGCAGTAGACTGCAATAGGCTGATTGACTTGAACTATTCCAAGCTCTGGTAAAACGCCTATTCATTGTGCTGTTTCATCATTCTCTTTTCCTTTAACAGCTGCAAATCCAAAACGTTTTGGCCTGGCCTGTCACGATGCCGGTCAGATATCCTCTACAGTACTTCGGTGAAGAGTTTAAAGTCTACGATCCGAAAGGTAAATTTTGTTTAAAGGCAACCCTTTATTAAGTTCAGTTCAAACACGGTGTAATCATTTACCTGCTCTTAAAACGTATGTCCTTCTAATGTTATGTTGTTCCTTTAAATTTTGTCAAAGTTTGATAGCTTTCGGACGTCGTCATTAGGATTAGCTTAAAACAAGAATGTATACCATCAACGGCCCGTTACAGTCCACTGCTGGACTATGAGCCTCCTCCACTTAAGTGGAGAGTTTTGCCATAATCTCCACGCTTGGCAGGCGGGTTGGAGATCGCAGATTAAAAGGTTACTGTATCAGAGAGCGCTGCTGCCCGTTCCCTGTTCAATGTGTAGTCCCTAAGTTACCTCTTACGACACCCACGGGAAGAGTAGGGGTTGATAACAAATGTATTCTTCTCTGCCGTCACCACACGGCTTAAGAATGTATAAATTATTTTTAATTTTCAGGCAATCTTGTAAAATCAACATTGATAAAAATACCAACGTCAGTACTCAGAATGCATAGCAGAGTGAACACCTCAAATTATGAAATTGTTTTCATAGCAAAGGACCTACCTCCACTTGGTTTCAGAAGCTATTTCATACAAAGAGTCACAGCAAAAAATAGATATAAGAGAGAAGATACGGGAAATATGAGAGAAGGTTCTCTGACAAATTACAAAGATGACTTACAAAAGAAAAACACAAATTCAAATTCAACGAAAGAAAATCTAAAAAATGATTCACATAATATTATTGATAAAGATGATCCACAAGGGATAAACACGAACAATAGTTCACGAATGGAAAATATGGAAGACGATGCACAAATAAGGATTAGGAGAGAGAAACTACGAAGGTTAAATAATATAGATGAAGAAAAACCCGAAGCGAGACAGCGAATACCTTTAATCAAAAATATTAAAAGGAAACCAAACAAAAAATACTTAATACGACAAACTAATCCACTAGCTAAAGACCAAAGTCTTTTGTACGATTTAGATGAAGGAGATTATGACACTCCAATAAATGACTCTGCAACAGATAAAGGAAACGTTACTATATTATTAGAAAATGATTTAGATGAAATACGAATGCGACAACTAGATGATTATAGACCCGGAGATATTGCAGAAGTCGAGGTTCCCACTGAACAAGTACAAGAACTGCAGACGACGCATGATCAGACTACAACTAAAAACGAACCAAAAACTGCTAATGAAAAACAAAATACTACTAAAAAAGAACAATTATTAGCAAGAAAAGAACAATCCACTACTAAAAAAAATAAATATACAACAAAGATTTTAAGAGATCCGGTAGTAACATCATCGCAAATACTAGACCAACTAGAACCAACTCCTCTAAGTTATAATAAAATTGTTATTAACGATACAATCACACAACAAAATTGGAATACTGTAACATTGCAACACTTGAATGCAACAAATGAAACCATCACACCACAACGACGTTGGAATGAAGCGACTTTAGACTTAGATGTTACAAATGATACGATAAAGGCACAGCATTGGAATGAAGTTGCGTTGAATGATATTAATGTAAAAGAATATGGTATAAACACACCAAAACTTTGGAATAAAGTGGACGAAATAGACAAAAACAATCATACGAAGATCAAACCGCAAAAGTGGAATAAAGTTTCACTAAATAGTCATAGAAGAGTAAACAATATCTATGACACTATCAATGATATGGCTCCGAATAGAACTCCATCACCCAAGATGATTGTAACTCCAACACCGATGTACAACATTGGATTTAATAAAACATCTACGATTAATACTTCACGAGGAGATGTCTGGACTACTGGTATTTAATTTTGCTTTGTCTTTAAAATAAATATTTATCATCAAAGAAACCCTTCGGTGGTGGTGTTGCTGCCTTCATAACAATTGTGGGTTGTTTTAATACCCATCCACCACACACCAATGTAATTTAAATTTATGAAATAGTCAATTGACAACATTTCATATTTTCAGCACCCTAATATTAAATATTACATTAAATAAAACTAGATACGCACTAGGTATGCACTACGGTGAAGGGAAACGTCTTAAGGTAACTTAATACACTCGAGATAAAACAACGATTGGGAGTGAAATCATCCTTAACAATCACATTAAAAACAAGCAAATAATATGGGTAGGGGGGTTACATACGAATTTTTAAAACTTTTTTCTTTGTCCCACTGCTAGGCAAAGACCTTCCCCCCTCCTTCACAGGTCTTGACTTTGGGCTACTTTTTTCATTGACATTCAAATGTCTTTAGCTAGTCGCTCCATCCCTCTTTACCGTCGTCGATCATCAGCTGTCAAACCAATCACTACCATCAACAGTTCATATGCGCCCCACCAAGGGGCTCGAGTCTACCCTGAATTAGGGTGATTAGGCCTTTGTCGATCACGCTGGCCTATTGCGGGTTGGTCGACTTCACACACAACCATTGAGTTTCTTCGCAGGAGTGTGCAGGTTTCATCACTATGTTTTCCTTCACCGTAAGAGCGTCGAATAAACGTGCATATGAATTCGAAATTCAAAAACACATTGCAATGCTTTATTGGGGGAAACCAATCAGGGCTCTGGTTCATCTCTTCAGGAGCATTCTACACACATGACCCGCCCACTTCCATTTAAGTTTCGCATTCTACTTACATAATGTTATTTTAGATTTTTTGTTACAATAAGGCTAATTCTTACTGTCACGCTCTAATAATTTAGGTTCGTCCCGTTTCAAAGATTAAAAAAGGACAGGAGATAGCCATCCAAATGTTATTGTCTTATGTGTCATGTAAGCTGTATGTTTTCCGTAAATAAATAAATAAATAAATAAATCCTAATATTAGAGCTGTCAAACATCGAATTTAAACCTTATGGCCGTGTCGATTATACAATTTTAGAGAGAACTTAAAATATGCAGCTTAAAAATCTCTTAAACTGACAGCTGTGACCTTATTTTAGGTTACCATTCGTTCAAATTAATATCATTCATTCGTCTGAATTCATCACCTCTCTTTCATTGGTCATAAAAACGAAAAGGATAGCTGGATTTTAAAATTAGGATTAGAGCATGACTTCTCGATTCGAGGCCAATGTAACAAAATTTAACTTATTTTACACAATATGTTATTATTTAAAAATCTAAAACCACTTTTTATACAGGTGCAAAAACAGACAACAACACAAAAATCAAGAAAATAGAAGTCCAGACAGTTGACGAGGAAATACCTATTGAACACAAAGATACACCTCCTAACAAGGGAGATGAAAAACATACGGAGAGTGAAGTTGTTGTAGATAAAGAACCAGAATTAGCTTGGCGTGGTAACAAAATTGAAGTGCCTTTAATGAATGTTGCAACGACAGATACAAATGAGACATCTAGAATGTTACCTGAAAAAAGCAGGACGATGCAGGTAACAGTACCTGTCGACTTAGGTAGTTAATATTTTATATGCGGCGCGCACGATATTGTAACATTCCTTTGTCTGCGGGGCTTATCGTCGCCTGCGCCGCTGCGTCAATACGTCTTGACAGTCGTATACAGGGGATATTTTTTGCCGTCAATACGTTTTCACAGCCGCATACAAGGGCTTTCTTCTCATATACTTAAGGAAGATTGAAGATTGATTAAACAGATTGAAACACTAAATGTCTTTTTATCAAAAACACATTTCTTAAATGAGTTGTTATTGCTAACAGAGAAATTCAACTATCATTATAACTGTCATCAAAACTAATACCACTCACAAAGGCCCACACTCCTTCAATCGGACTTTTGATTTAGTATGCTACGACAATTATCTCAAAAGTTTTGGCCAAATGAATATCTAGTTAGTAAAGTCTCTGTCTACGGCTTAAGTAAGACACTTTGTAAGGACGATGTAATTTAAAACAGTTTTTTTTATAGGAGCCAAAACATGAAAGCGATGAAGCTACTACAAATGTAGACTCAAACGACACTTTAGATCTTACAACTGTCAACAACACCTACATTGAAAATAAGGTAATAGCAACATTGTACAGAACCAAAGTTAGTAAGTTTGTAAGGTAGTAAGTAATTCTAGACCTAATTAGTCTTTGCATTGATCTGTCAGCCAGTCAGTTTCTTTTTTAATATACCACAATACAGAACGCTTTAACTTCTTTATATTTGCCAAGAAGAATAAATATAGGTACATTGAAATTACTAGATCCGGGATTGAACTAATTAAAATTCAAGATAGAGTCAACGACATGGATGAGCATTACCCTTAAAATTTAAGAAAGACCATTCCCAAGTACAGAATCAATCATCTTATATAATTTTATCGGACAATCCGGTGAATCAGCCTGCAACATCCTGATTAAACTGGGGATAGTCTCACGGGGTACATTCTGACTGCCCATAGTGTTGACTCCGAGATTATAACCTCTAGGTTACGCTCGGCTAGGCTGTTGGTGGAAGATATAATAATGATGATGATGAGCTTCTTTTGGCTCTTTCTTTCACAGTATATCAGGATAATAATAGACCCAGCGACGAGCAAGATCTCCTCCGTGACGTTGTCAAACGGTGTCCAAGTCAGCCTGGATATACAGTTCTATTATTACGTGTCCGATGACCCCGAAGCATTGGGAAAAACCAATGTGCCCAAACCAGGTATTTTCGTACAACTTTCTGACTTGATCTAGGTTTTGTTTTAAAGATTACTTCTTTGTTCTTGCACTCTCTAGCTTCTCTCTCTCTCTGTTTTTCTTCGTCTTTTAGAATTTTACGCTTCTATAAAGTATTTGATATTCGTAAACAGATGTAATTTGTAAAAATACTATACGGGGTGGCCCATTTAGATAGGTCAGTATGAGTATCACAGAAACAATAAGACATTTTGTTCTAAGGAACCACGCCATCGATTGTAGTGTTTACTACAACGTGGAGACGAATGACGACTTGAAGAAATTTCACAGGACTTGCGCGTCTTCTGTGCTTTTCTTTTTTTACACGACTGCCCAAAAATGCAGTGTAATGTGTTAAGGGTTCATGCATGTATGTATGTATGTGAGTTTCTTTGTTCTACCATAACTTCTACATGCCTTCACAGATTTGGATGTGTGAGGTATTGTTGCAATCCTTACATCTGTCCGAGTGACATAGGCTATACAGTTTTTGGCACAGCAGTCGCGTTTTTTTGAGATGATTTAAATAAGACTCTTGTTTACAATATCATGACAATATCAATATAGTATGCTTTATTTTCCGTGCCGTGCCCATCGGAAAACTAAACCTCCTTGTCATCTAAAAGTTTCTGTTTAGGTGCCGTTCTCTTCCGTGCTATGGAGAACACGGCAATACCTATCTTGGACTTCCTCGACTATGAGGTTTACAAGAGTGACGTGGTGGAAGAAGCTCACTTCATCTACTCCACTTGGGCGTCCTTCGTTATTCGTTTGTATGAGGAAAGCCCGGTCATTGAGGTCGAGTGGATGATTGGTCCTATTCCTGTTGAAGATAAACTTGGTAAGTTAATCTGTGATGCAGAAAGGTCCAAGGGTTCGACAGTACTTTTTGCAGGTAAAATGTAGTTCAAAATGTAAAATATAGCTGCATACCAATAGGGAACATGCATAAAAAAATATATTTTTTCATATTTCATCTGAAAGTATACCAAAATAGAATACTGACAGTCAAAACAGAATCGAAATTGATCGAAAAACAAACTAGTTACAACATTATTAAACAAATATATCTGTCCCTCTTACGAAAACAAAATTTTCTATAGCGGATGTATGGCCCGCGACACATGACGTCACATGTCTCGTCGGACATCTCTGTCTAACCATCAACTTTGAAGTCTTATAACTTTGTTTCTGAGCAAGATATTTGGAAAATTATTTTTTATGTGTTTATCTGGAACTTGAAATATTTCGATTAATGATTATTGGAATATCGACATTTTGAGCATTCGATAAGTTGTTGGCGTTCGTCAATTTAACTTTCGCTTTGATCTAAACCCGATTGTTTGGTAAGATCGATGACAGTTCAGACATGGATATCGTATCGTGAAGTCACGCAGATCTTCCGTAGATGTAGATCCTGGATCCAAGTCTAAACAATAAGATTGTAAGCATTTTGGGATACTACAATAAGAAATTAGACATGCAGATCTAGTACCTACTAAACTAGAGAAATTTAACGGCTTATTTACATTTTTTTTAAATAAATATGGCTTAATAGTTTAAGTTTCCTGAAGTCTAGAATGATTTCTCTTTTCAGTCATCATCGCCGCTAACTCAGTATCATGGCACTTACTTGCCGATAAATAGCTCCCGCAAAATGTTTTGCTACTCCAGCATAAATTATTTCGCTTACAAGTATCCCTGAGGCCCGGTTTCCACCAAAGGAGATGTGTTTGAATAATCAATCAGATTTCGTTATTGTTGAAGCTAAGCGGAGAGAAGATGTGGAAATAACGAAATCGGATTGGTTATTCCAACACATCTCCTCTCCTCTCCACTTTGGTGGAAACCAGGCCTTAATGCTCTTATAATTATAATAATTGACCGAGCGACCGCAAAGCGCGAGCGAAGCGTCTCTGTTTCAGCTTGACCAAAATTGCTTTTGTATGTCCATCTGTCTGTTTGTTCTTCTCTACAGGTTGCGTTTCCCAACCGATTCTCGTGAAATTTTGTGAGCAGGTTAGGTTAGGTAAAAACGATGGGGTTGAGAGGGTTGAAAACGTAAAAAAAAAACATAATTCTACTCGCGGAACTACAGCTCCAGAGCCACTATTCTACTATTTACTCTCAGTACGTCCTGAGTTAGTTTTGTACGGCGATGGTATGTTCCTTTCAGGGAAAGAAGTTTTCGTCCGGTACCTCACTAACTTGGTGCACGAAGGAGCGTTCTACACAGACTCCAACGGGCGTCAGACCATCAAGAGGATCAGACACTTGAGACCGCAGTATGAATCCGCGAACCGTGATGATGTTGCAGGTTGTTATCAGCCCATATACTTATCAGCTCATAGACCATCAAGAGATCAGACACTTGAGACCGCAGTTCGAATCCACAAACCGTGACGAAGTTGCAGGTTGTTATCAGCTCATATACTTACTTATGTCCCACCGAAAGGTCTGAACCTACCGTGAAGGATAGGCCGTAGGCCGTAGGCGACCACTCTGATCATTGGTGTCGGTCGTGTGGCTAGAACCGCTGCCGTATCGTATCAATGTGTTTTCGTATTTCAACTTCATTATACAGGATCTTACAAAACAGAAGTACCAACACAAAACATAGCGATAGCAATATGAAAAATAATAATTAAAGTCTCCAATAAGAATGAACAATTTGTACCTATGGGAAGAAAAAACTTTTTTCATATTTCGACCCATGTTTGTAGTTCTTGAAGACTGTTTTGTTACACCCTGTGTTCGAATTCATATTTACTTTTATTAGACGCTCTTACGCAAGCTGAACTGGCAGTGAGCTGGCCACGTCTGTCGTAGAAGCGATGAGCGTTGGAGTAGACGGGTTCTCGAATGGAGACCACGTCTCGGGAAACGTAGACTGATGACCTGAAGAAGGTCGCTGGTGGTGGCTGGATGAGGAAAGCGGGTGATCGTGCGCTTTGGCGTGCCCTTGGGGAGGCCTACGTTCAGCAGTGGACTGCAATAGGCTGATTGATGACGCTCTTACGGTAAAGGAAAACATCGTGAGGAAACCTATGTTTTAGCGGGCTTTACTAGGCGGTTACTCTTCAAGACTATATTGTAGTTCATTGGTAGCAACACAGGAACAGGCGTTCTCAAATTGAATTATATTTAGTATAGTTTTCGTTGTAGTTCCTTTTTTATTCCCTCAGGAAACTTCTACCCGGTTACTTCCAAAATCTCCATAGAGGACTTGAACAGCAGCGTGTGCTTCTCTGTGTTCGTGGACCGAGCACAAGGGGGCACTTCACTTGCTGATGGAGAAGTCGACCTCATGCTGAATCGGCGTATCCTCACAGATGATTCTGGTTCTGGTGAGTCTTTTACTCGTATTGACCGTTTCAGCTTGGGTGAAAATACTTTCATCCATATTTTCAACAGTTCCCCCCTATACAGGTCGCTTTGCTGAACAGACTCTCATTAAATTTTCTAAGCAGGCTAGATCATCAACAGCTCATATACGTCCCTCACCAAGGGGCTCGAGTCTACCCTAAATTAGGGCGAAAAGGCCTTAGTCGACCACGCTGGCCCAGTGAGGGTTGGTCGACTTCACAATCAATCAGATCAATCAATCAATCAGTCTATTGCAGTCCACTGCTGGACTGCTGCCTCTCCAAGGGCACGCCAATGCGCATGATCACCCGCTTTCCCCATCCAGCCTTGGCCTTGTATAATAAAATGGATTTATTTATTTTACAGAAACATTCGCAAACGACACTGAATACGAGCAAGGTGTGATAGTGAGAGGAAAACATCACCTTTACATATCTAGAGCAAATTACAAACCATACAAAATATTCGAGAAAAAGCTCGCTAAAGAGCTGCAGCTAGCTCCTCAGATCCTCGTGTCTCGACCAGACCCTTACTCCAATTACTCCAAAGAAATATGGTTCAACAGCGTGAATGAGGTCAGCTTCCTAAAGAATAAACTGCCTATAGGCGTCCACTTGTTAACCCTTGAAGATTGGACCGGGGACACGTTTTTGCTAAGACTCGAGAACTATTTGGAGAAGAACGATACTATGCGGAGAAGAAGCAGAACTGTTTATATACAGGAAATGTTCACAAACTTATATATAACCAATGTTAAGGAGACGACGTTGGGCGCGAATTTATGGATGGAGGACAGGCAAAAGAACAAACCCACTTGGCCCAAAAAAGAGAATTTTGTGAGGAGTTTCAATGACTTTTACGGCGTTGATAAGGAAGTGGAATTCTTGAAAGAGGAAAAGGATAATTGGGAGCCTGTAGTGAATTTCGAAAAGGGAATCAAGTTGGCGCCTCAACAGATACGGACGTTTGTGTGCAATTTTGAATATGTGGAACTTTAGACTTTTTAACATCGTCATTATTGTTGTATAACTGTTCGCGCGCCATCTAACGGTGAAAGAAGGAAGCGCCGCGACTAGCACGAAGTTGCAATGAAATGCGACTGACGTCACATCCGC
Organism: Carpatolechia fugitivella; assembly: GCA_951230895.1. Lineage (NCBI taxonomy): Eukaryota > Metazoa > Arthropoda > Insecta > Lepidoptera > Gelechiidae > Carpatolechia > Carpatolechia fugitivella. Next base: position 8,046,659 of record OX579672.1, read on the forward strand.
GGCTCGCAACAAACTTCATATTGTCGATTTCATTGTTCTCACTTGCCTTACACCTTGGTTCACGAAATTACCTGAGTTATAATCTAGCCTAAATACATAAAACTGATATATTATTTCATAAGTGATTGTAATTTGTTTTGTGAGCCATAAATAAATAAATTGTTTTCCGTAATCTACACATCATCATCAGTAGCCAACATATACATTTATATTGATAAGACAGAGTAGCATACATATATTTTTATATAGTTGTATATTTGTTTATCTATGGAGGTGTGTAATAATATATGAGTTTAAATATATAGGTATAACTTGAAAAATCAAACACGTTTTATTATTTTCACTTATAATCCCTTTATTAATTTCAAAAAACAGTGCGCAACATATTGACTAGAGTAAGCTCAGAAAACTATGTTATACTATTATACAGGTAGGATTACCTCGAAGACAGTGCGCATATTTTTTCCATGCTATCAGTATCGTTAATAGAACACATTTCACGAAGAATAATCATATTTTTTTTTTATCTCCCGCAAAAAACAAATATCATGGTCACTCTACGCACGGGCTGTGGCACGGGAGTGCAAGGGGTGAGGGCGCGGCGCGCGCGCGTGCGCTCTTATCTCGCTGTCGTTGTAACGCAACTACGTAGAGTGACCATGATACTGGTTTTGGTGCGGATATTTTCATACGATGTTTTTTTTATATTTTGGTTCGAAACATGTTAAAATGAAAATACACGTGTCTTTTAATTTTTAAAAATCTTTCTGTACTTCATAAAATTTGCGCACTGTCCGACGTAACTCTGTATTAAATTCGTTGGACGAAGTGGCGTTTTATATGACTCGGTTTGTGAGAACGTGGAAAGTAAGCTTCAATGTACAGCAGCGACATCATCTGCCTGTCTGTCGTCGTCGTCGTCTGTCAACATTAGGTGCCATGTTTTAGCGGGCTTTGGACGGTTCATCTTCTAGACTATAGATAATTCGTGAGACTTTATAAAACACATCCCCTTCGTCCAGAGCTCTTATTGTTTACGTGACACAAAAATAATATCATAGTGGAAGTAAGAACAAACAAAAAAGTGTACATTAAGGCCTTATAGCTCTATAGAAAGTTCTCCCAGGCAATCTTTGAACTGTATTCAAACGCCCTTTTGCAGTTACAATTTTGTACAATTGCAGTCCGTCTCCGAATTAAGGGCCAACTCACACCAGGCGACGCAAGTGCGCACTTCAAAGCAGCATACGCGCACAACTGAGTACAGACCTACCGCTGTATCTGTGAAATGGCCAAAATTGGAACTACTGCTATTACTATGGAAATGTCAACTTGCAGCACAACTTTAAATTCTGTATAAACTAAGTACGAAAACAATGACACATTTAGCACCCAGTTATTGGACAAAACATTTTATTGCGAAGACTAATAATAATTCGCGAAGTCCTCGATTCGGGATGTCATGCTCTAATTCAAATTTTAAAATCCAGCTATCCTTTTCGTTTTTATGACCCATTGGTCATGAACGAATGATATTCATTTGAACGAATGATAACTTAAAATAAGGGCATAGCTGTCAGTTTAAGAGATTTTTAAGTCGATGTTTGACAGCTCTAATATTAGGATGGCCATCTCCTGTCCCTTTTCATTCTTTAAAAGGTAAAAAGGACGGACAAACTTACATTAAGGATTAGAGCGTGACATCCCGAATCTAGGCCAATAATCATCTAAAAATAAAAACACGAATGCCAGAAAAATTAAACCCATGTCACTTGGGCTGATACTCGTATGATGTCAGGATTCTATCGATACCCCACACATCCAAATCTGTTCAGGCATTTAGAAGTTATGGCGGAATGAAGAAACTCACGTAAATACACACATGAACCACATTAAGGTCTATCCACACTGCTCAGTGCCGTGTCAGGGACGGGGCCGGAACGTGGCAAATGTCATAGAAAATCGTCATCGTCACGACGACGTTTGCCACGTTCCGGCCCCGTCCCTGACGACACGGCACTGAGCTTTGTGGATATACCTTTACACTTATTTTTTGGGCAGTCGTTTTAAAATAAATACAACTTGAAGAAAGTCCTGTGAAATTTCTTCAAGTCGTCATTCTTTTCCACGTTGTATTAAACACTAAAATCTATGGCATGGTTTCTTAGAACAAATATTTTTATGTCTTATTGTTTCAGCGATACCCATACTGACTCATCTAAATGGGCCACCCTAGTATTTTTATAAATTACATATACAATTACTCATTACATTACACTCCTTTTTTTGGGCAGTCGTGTAAAAAAACTGATTTGTAGTTACTTACTTGAGATACGCAACATAGAACAAAATAGTGTTTTATTATGCAGTGCGCAATAGTGCGCATAATATACCCATCCACGTATAACTAAAATGTACTGCGGTATGGCTCAATTCACATTGGCGCAGGCAGAGTCGGATCCAAAGATTTCAGACGCGCGTCGCCAAGCGAACGTCTTTTATTTCCTCTGAGGTAGGATCGAAGCGGCGCGAAACGAAACGCATCAAAAGGCATCGTGCGCATGCGCTTTGTGCGTCGTCGCCGGGCGAAACTGCTCGACGAAGATGCGCACACGCCAATGATAATTGAGCCTATCAGTTTGTTAAGAGGATCATACGTAAATAGTGTAGTTAGGTATGGGTATAGAATCTTTTAAAAGATATGATAACTATAATAAAAATCTGGATTTAAGAAACAAATAACAATATTAAATACAAGATAATTTTGAAAAAGAGAAGTAACTTAGTTAGTAAAAAAAAATGCGTATTTTTTTTAAACCTACGGCTCAAGAAATAATGGTAGCTTAGGTTAGAAGTTAAAAATATTTATTGCTAGGAGATTCCACATTATTTAAACAATAGTACAGATCAAAACAGTCTAACGTCAGTTCAGATCCTAAATAAAATTAATATCATACATGAATAGGTAGAGGTACTCTTTAGGGTTATCGCTCATATTATTATCAACCCAGTAAAGAAGTAGCGTGTCGTTCAATATTCTTTGTGCTTGTACACGGTACAAGTAACTTGCGCATGTTAAGGCTCTTGCGCGGGTTATGTGTCACCGTAAGATTGTGAACGAATTGTGAACTGAAACCAACCATTTACAATTTAACGTATTATGACTGTAACGGGCCGTTGATTTTTTTTTTTATTTAGTGCCACATAATTTGTCAGTAAGTAAAAATCTAATTTTACTCAACCCAATAATTTTGTCAGTCGTAATTTGCTCACCTCTTTCAGGATAGAGAACGAAATGTGTTCACACTTGAATAGGCTTCATGTCGGCCATAGACCGAATATTATTCAATTTACTCATATCCAAATTAATCTGCTCACACAGTTTGTTTTCTTTGGGCACGGCGAGGGCTGCTGCGTTGATAATCACCCCGTCTGCTGTGAGTCTAGTGTCCAGACCGTTAGCTTCCACGACCTTCCTAGCTACATCAGCTCGAGCCATGGCTACAGTCTCACGAATCTTTGATTTCTCCTGTCTCTTCGCCCTTAGAACATCTGCTTTGCGATGCGGCAGGGCATAACGTAACTTATCCCAGAACCACGGGTCACCCCATTTTAAATAAGTGTTGGTTGAAAGATAAGCTTTAAGTTCTGGGTCTAGCTCCTTGTGGCTGTTAACGTCTTCCAAAAGAATGACGATAACTCGAGTCTGTCGTTCTTTGATGGCAGTCATGTTAGCTGTTCTGAATTCAGCTCTAGCCCATTGTGATTCTAGAAAGTTCTTGGACACAACTATGATGGTTCTTCTCGAATCTGCGACTGATTGCGCAATCTGAGTCGTGATAAATTCCCCAGGCATCCAATCTCTATAATGGATACAGAGTTTGTACGGTTGAGGTATTTCTTCCAACCCAGGTATCAAGTGTTCGCTGACGAACTCATCGTCTTTGTGACAGAAAGATATGAACGCGTCGTATTTTCTGTCATCGTCGTCTATAACGAACCATCGGGCGAACATTCCGCGCGCATATAGCCACACTTTGATTTCGAATGAATATCTGAGTACTAACATGGCTGCTATTGCTGTCAAGAGTCCAAGCATAGCCAATACTCCTCCTATAACCGAGGCTCGCCACGTACTACACAATTGTTGTACATTAATCTTACTTATTGGAACATTGTTACTACAATTCACCAGATAATAATCTTCAATCTTCCCCCAGTTACCCTGCAGCTCTTTCACGGCATCAGCGTGCCAGCAGTCACACATCAAAGGATTCCTCGCTATCTTCAATTTCAAATCGTTATTGTACAACTTACGAGGTATTTCAGATAAATTGTTTCTGCTCAAATCTAACATCTTGAGAGTTATAGGAAGAGCTCCTGGCGGTATATGTTGTAGTGCCAAACCAGACAGATTTAACGTTCGAACTTCTGACGTCAAGTTAAGGGAGTAAGGTGTTTCCGTCAATGTCAATTCCACATTTGTGTTTAATATTAATGTTGGATTGTAATATGTGGGTGCTTTTTTGCATGTAAGTTCTAAGGTGTTGGTGTATGAACGGAAGAGGCAGCTGCATTCGTCAGGACAGGTGCCGTCGTCAATATTACATATGTAGTCCTGGAGCGGGACGTTCCGCAGTAGGTGTCCAGAAAGTGATGGGGGGCTGGCGCACCAAGCATCATTGACCTTGAACTCAGCTTCACTTGTGTCCAAAGCGTTGAAGTTATGTAACCTGATTGGAAGAAAACAAACAACATTATTTTCTTCTGCTTCTTCTATATCAACATCGTATGGGTTGTACTGGGAATTAGGGGTGAAATTGTTCTTCAAACAGAGCAGGTCACCCGTCTGCGCTCTGTCGCAGGCGTCCCCCATAAGACATACATACATACATGGGTTGTACAGCCGACAACCTCATTAACCCTAGTAAAAGTGCTAGTGTTATAGCCGCCACGGAGGAAAACATCGTCAATAAATTTGCACATATAGGCACATTAAAAGGTTGTGTGTGAGTGAAGTTAACCAACCCGCACTGGGCCAGCGACTACTCTACGGCCTGATCGATACAACGTAGACTGGAGAAGTAAAAAATGTAAAATCAGAACTTAACGTTTACCTTTGAGCAAATGTGTACAAGAAACAGTCGCATTTGAAGGGGTTGTAGTCGAGCAGCAAGGTGGATCGCTGCTGCTGCGGCCTTGCCGTCGAGCTGTTGTCGGCGGGGATCAGGAGAATCGTATTTATTTCGTTGTGCGTAAGGTCTATTTCCGCTTCGTTGCTTAGGAAATTCGCGCCAAGCAACTGAAACAAACGTCAGAGGTGTTCAGTCCATAGAACAGGACAACTTCACATCCAACTTTACATACAAGACAAGTAAAAAATAAGATGCTAGTTGTACCTAGGGTCAGCAACTATTACGGTCAAAGGACTAGGAAATACCTCATACCAAAAATATATAACGACCTGCCTAAGGATGTTAAGATAAAATGTGCTACCAAAAATAAGAAGGCAAATTGTGAATCTTGTTAGATAAATCCGATCCCAAGACTTGTTGTCGTAGGGCTAAGTAAGGGTACCTATTTTGTCTATACTTTGCATTTCTGTAACATAAACATCTAAAGCGGAAACTACTCTTATCATTCAGTTTACAGTGATAATATTCTTACGTATACAAAAACTTTCTCACACACACGCACCCCCATACACTCACACACACATACTCACACACACCACACAAACAAATGCTATGAGCCTATGACCCATTAATAAAAACAACAAAAATAATCATCAAACACATTCTTTGGCGTATATTTTCAAATTTGCATGTAATATTTATAATACTATACTTTTTATATCTACACTAAATTTAGTATTTCTAGTGCACTAAGTTTACTGTGCTGTGAGGGAAGGCCTGATGACCTATAATACAGGTTTATAATTATATAAACCTAGTTTAGGCATCAGCCCTCCACAAGAACACGACATTGTTTCTGGTGTATGTTAAAATTATTTTTCTTGTGGAAATAAATAAAGTTATTATTATTATTATTAATTTATTCGTAGTAAAACATAATATGTATAGTTAAAAAATAACAACAATAGACTAGTGTCGTTTTTTGTTTTTCCATCCTTAGATCTCCACGTCCATCTTCTGTTTAGTTTCTTCTTAAAACATGTGTTTATTATAGTTAGTATCAACAAAAACAAACAAATCTATCTATCTATCTTTCTATTTTTTTTTGTCGTTAATCAAATCAAATCGTATAGAAATACAGAGCCAAGACGGTATACGGGCGGATGGCTCTGCGGGCTACAGACCTCGCGAGTCTGTATATATCTTTTCAAATATTTTCTTCTCGACAAACATCCCCAACCCCTTGATTTTTATTTTTAAATTTCATTTCATTTCATTTTAAGAAATGTGACCTGTAGAGGAAAACAGCCTCAGCGGTAGACCTTGTAAGCTGGCAGCCCCCATAACTCCGTCATTTTTTAAAATTTCCAAAATCTGACTCGACAAAAAAATTCGATTAATTTATCGAACCTGCTCACAAAATTTCACGAGAATCGGTTGAGAAACGCGACCTGTAGAGTGGAACAAACAAACAAACAAATCCACAAACAAACAGATGGACATACAAAAGCAAAGCAAAGCTGAAACAGAGACGCTTCGCTCGCTCGGTCAATTAGAATACATACTTAGATATATAGTGCAGTTAACATGAGATGTGTATAACCCTACATGGTGTAGAAGGGAGTATTATTTCTGCCTACAAACCGCCATGCAGTTTGGCAGATTCTGTAAAAGGGAAACATGTCTTTTATTGGAAATAAATTTTATTATTGTTATTTATTCTCCAAAAAACATAGGATCATTTTGATGAGACGACATAATCCCTTCCATATAAAATTGCGCCTCCAGTATACCTAGATCTATTAATGGGAGAGTGCGCGTGCGTCGTACGGATCGTACGCGTCGTTAGATCCGTACGATGCGGGTCTAATCGTACGAATAATTCAGTAAGGCCCGATACGTCATTCTTCATTCTAAGGGGTATGCCTACGATATGACTATAGAGCCCTTTTCTAAGTAAGTAAAAACACTTTATTGCACACAAAAGGAACATAAAACAATAGAATAAAAACATGTAGCTTGAGTGCGCAAAGGCGGCCTTATCGCTTGTAGCGATTTCTTCCAGACAGCCTTTGGGAAGAGCACATTCAGAAAGAAGACTGTGGTGGTGCAAGAGCAAAAATAAAATAAAACAAATAAGTTAAAAGTACAATAAATGCTACACATATACATACATACAATAAACATACATAATACATGCATACATACATAAATATATCAAGGTCAGAACGGAAATACAGATTGTGCCAGGAGATGTTTGTGAACCTTCAATTTGAAAGAAGCTAACGACTTACAATGACGTATTTCTTTCGGTAGAGCATTCCATAGGTGGGTAGCTGTCACAGTGAACGACTCCTTAAAATAACCCGAGCGAGATAAGCGCGCCTTGAGTACAATGTCGGACTTAGACCGAAGCGTAACCTAAGATACAATTACCTTTATTCTCACCTCATCAATTTGGTTATAAGCCAGGTCCAGCTTTTTGAGGAAGAGGATACTGCTGGAAATTCCAGAAGGAATGGCCGTAAGGTTGTTGTGGCTCAGGTTGAGAGTTCGCAGGTCTTTGAACTGGCTGAATACCCCTGCTAAATCACCATACTGCTGAGGGAAAAAATAAAATTAATAAACATTAGTATGTGGTGAAGCCGTGTGGTGACGGCAGAGTAGGATACATTTGCCACCAAACCCTACTCTTCCCGTGGGTGTCGTAAGAGGCGACTTAGGGACTACACGTTGAACAGGAAACGGGCAGCAGCGCTCTCTGATACTGTAACCTTTTAATCTGCGATCTCCAACCCGCCTGCCAAGCGTGTAGGTTATGGCAAAACCAAACACTTAAGTGGAGGAGGCTCATAATCCAGCAGAGGACTGTAACGGGCCGGTGATGGTGATGTGGTGGAACCAGCATCCACGTCTACTACGGGAGAGAGCGGCTAAAACTGACATTCTCACACATGTTTAGAAGATATTACTTACATCAAAATTCTTTTTTGGTTCGATGATTCTGTTGAAGCTCAAGTCGAGCTCCTCAAGTCTTGGAGCTCCAGCAAGGTTGGACGCCGTCAGACTCTTGAGACGGTTGTGGGCGATGCTCAGACGCAGCATTGACGATTTCCCGGAGAATATGAAACTGGAACAATGACCGACACTTGTTGTTTGAATAATTAAAATTAATCTTTTTATTGCGGGAGCCGATTGTAGCCGCTATCTAAAAACGCTCGAAGTATTCAAGTCTAATATGCTCATACATTTTCGTTCCCTTATCAGTCGAAGTGGTTGACCTGTGGAGTAAAAAAGGCAACAAGGGACCCCCGAGCCCATGAAATCTACACGCCGAACGTTTAAATTTGAAATACCTATCTTTATGCCTAAACCAGTTACGTATAACCCGAAACCCCATTAATCTTGAAACCCCATTTAACTTCCTTCCTTTATCGTGTGGGTTGAGATAAGAAGTCAACAACTGGTTTCAGTGTTATGGTCCGACAACTTAAGTGGAGGAGGCTCATAGTCCAGCAGTGGACTGTAACGGGCCGTTGATGATGATGTTGAGGTCCGACAAAGGCCACTGCGTAACGACTAGATAGTAGCCGGAACCAACGGCTTAAAGTGCTTTCCGAAGCACTGAACTGATTTGAATACTTACGGAGGTAGAGAAGTGAGGTTATTGTGATCCAAGTAAAGACTTTTCAAAGCTCGCAGTGGCTCGAAATCTGGCTTATTCAGCTTGTTTAGTTGATTCCTGCTTAAATGCAGCTCTTCTAGTGACGCCTGATCGTTGAAAAGTCCAGATGGTAGTTCCTTGAGCTTGTTGCCAAGGAGTTTAATGGTCTTGAGTGCTGGAGTTCCAATGAGAAGATCAGAGGGTAGATTGTCTATGCCTGATCGTGATAGATCGACGTTCTTTAAGCGAGGAAGTGATGAAAAAGCTTTGGGTGCTATCTTCAATGGCACACGGTTGTCGTGCAAATGTATCTGGGGATGACAAATGTGAGATAATTTATAAAGTATAATACAAGCTTTCTAACGAGTTGGTTTATTATGAATAATTAGCCATTGTGACAATTTAAGTTAATCTTCCCGATGTTAACATCTGGTCCACTCATTTAAGTATTTTGATGTACCTTCGTTTAGGCCAATAATATAAAAAATCTCCCAACAATGTTGCCAAAAGTGGCAATATTAAGTGTGCACTGTTTAAACTAACTAAAAATCTATTAGCCCCTTTAGGGCTATGAGCGTGTCTCTATTAATGTATATTACAAAATTTTATATATTTTTTTTAGGTTTTTATGTACACTTTTTGCATGAGGCTTCACAGGATTTTCAATCAAAATATAACGCACCCAGGTACAGTATAATCTTGCTTAGTTTAGAGATCAACTGTACCTTGGTACAGGCTTGCTTAATGTGTATACCAAAAATTAAAAACAAGTAAGCATTCTTACCTCTTCAAGATTCGTCATGCTGCTTAGTAGAGGAACTTCCTCGAAATAGTTGGCAAACGCTGATAGGTTACGTAGAGAGCGAAGAACAGTAATAACTCCACTCAGAGATCGTAGTTTATTATTTGAGATATCCATCTCCTCTAGAGAGTCCAATCCTCGGAGCTGGTCTTCAGTTAACTCCTAGACGTGAAACAGGAACAATGTTACAGCGATTTTGCAGAGAAAATCGATCCGGAGTATTCGTTAAACAATTCGTATGGTAATTTTGATGACGGAAATCGGATCTAGCTAGTGCGTAACTACTAAATAAATCCAACTACTCCAGACCGTTTTTTCACGGATTCGGATCGGATGTAGAGCAGAACCGCTCTTCATCACCAGCTCATATACGTCTCCACTGAGGGGCTCGAGCCTACCCTGAATTAGGACAATTAGGCCTTAGTCGACCACGCTGGCCCAGTGCGGGTTGGTCGACACAAGCAGCCTTTGAATTTCTTCGCAGGAGTGTACAGGTTTCATGACAATGTTTTCCTTCACCGTAAGAGCGTCGAATAAACGTACATTATGAATTCGAAATTCGAAAACACATTGGTACGTGGTGGGAATTGAACCCGCGTCTTCCGGACGGGAGGCAGCGGCCCTAGCCACTAGACCACCGACGCTCTCAACCGCTCTTAGGCTAATATAAATAGTCATTCATTTAATTGTATCATTGGGAGGGTCTTACTAGTTGACCCGGCGTCGCCCGAGTGTAATTTAGTTAACAATTTCGCTACAGAGCCATCTATTGAATTATTAGCATAGCAATGAGCCTTTGAAGACAGTTGTCAATCGATTTATCCAAAGATAGATGGAATTGAAGATAAAGCTATCAAAAATATGAATCATTCCGTTTAGGTACATCGAGTTCCGGTTACGTCAAGTCCGGTGACATCGAGTTCATATGGCAACCACCCATAAATTTGTCATTAACCGTCCCATGAAAATCACTTTGAAAAAAATCAAAACGAATTCGTGCAGAAGTTACACCACACAGAATAATTAATAACAGTAGTTAATGAACTTATAATAAAATATCTTTGGCTAATACCATTTGTATCTGGCTGGTTTTGGTATTATTAAAAAGTTTAAATTTAAAAACGATAATTTCAAATTCAAATTAGGAAAATGTGTGATTTTCATTTGTTTTTCTTACTGTTATGTTATATTAGCATACACGATCTCTAGACGCAACGAATTTCAGTTCGAATTGAATTGGTCATTTGCAAGGAAATGATTCGCGCATTTTTATCAAATTTAACAAAAATGCCGGATGGAAAGGTCAAGACAATTTCAAATAGGATCCATAGTTTAGAATTATACCTGTCTTAAGAACTATTATGATAATCCAACTCAAAAATTATGAAACTCTATGTACCTCAAATAAATTCCTCCACAAAATAAGCATCTTCAGCTTGGTTAGCTTGCTGAATACTGCTTCAGGTAGCCGAGTGATACCACAATTAGAGAGTTCCAGGTAGACGAGGTTTAGAGCGTGTGCGAAGTCTTCAGCGTGGAGGACCACGTTCGCATTGTTGATGGTAAACCTCTGGAGTACTGGTAATTGGGCGAAAGCTGGTGCTGGTATGCCGATTTCGTAGGATTCTAAAAACAAAAAAATACTAAATTTGTAGGATAAATTTCAAAAAACTCCTAAATAAAATTCTAGGATGTGAGTGAAAAACCAAACGATTTAACGACTTGATAGAGAAGACAAATTTTCGTAATATCCAGGATTATGGAAAATACGCTGATTGGCTCATAGTGCACTGACAGATGCGCTGTAAATGTTATGTCATAACATTGGCTAGGTTTTGTCTTTTGTCTTTTTAAGCATTTTGTTTGTTGTCGTCAGATATTATGGTCCTGCTTTGCCAGGATTATTGCGAAAATTTGTCTTCTCTGAAAATTTGTTTAGGCAGACAGAGTTCTACTGATAAGTACTTGAGATCGCAATCACAATGTTTATAATGAATTTAAACTTCTGATTAGCCTGTATGCTGTTTTATTAGTGTATTTGTATTGTATTGTATGCTATAAGCACTCCTGTAAGCCATTGTATAGAAAATTGCGCCTTCTACCTTTACCGCCAATGTACATATTAGACTTAGGTCTATTTGTAAAAAATTACTCTGAGCTGTTCACAAGAAAAAGAAAAATTTGCAGTTTTTTAACAAGATATCCTGATAGTCTAATAGCTTTACAAGACAGTTTGTTTTCAAAGGAACTGTTATAACATGGCAGTAAAAATATTTAACAAAATTCCTGACCATATAAAAATCTTACCAATAAAGAAATTCAAGATGGCCTTCTACAATTATTTATCCGACAAATGTTTTTATAGCGTTAAGGAGTATTTAGAATATAAGTAACTTGATGTAGTATTAGCGTGACTGACATTCTTTTTACAAATTTATATTGATATGACATGCATGTACGGAACCATTAAATTGACATTTCAATTAAATATTATTTTAATGTTTGTAATTTATAAATTAATTGTAAAGATTTGCATACAAAGTGCTCTAGTGTGTGAAACTATTATATGATTGTTATACCTTTGAAAACCACATTTTTCATTTTTTAATTTTCATTTTCATAGTTATCAGCGTTCAATTATCCTACACGATCTCAAGATGACTGCATAAAATAGTTTTCTCTGGAAATCTATCTAAATATTTAGAAGTACATTATGACAATAAACATAATAATATGTACTCGTACTGAATTTAATTTAAATCCATCGATGAATCAAATCTAACATTATTATTCTATATTTTTTTAATGTGCGCAGGAGTGTAGCATATCAACGGCGTAGACTGTGGGATGTGCTGATATTGATTATTGTTTTGCTTTTCTGCGTGGGCGCTGCATATGTGTGGTGTTTGTTTTATGTATATTTTGTGTAGCATAGAAGATTTTCTATAGCAAGTAACCATATTGTTTAAAATATATTAGCATATAGAGGTTAATTCGTGAAGTTACGATTTACGATTGTCTGTCCTTTTTCGCCTTTTAAAAATAAAAATGGACACAGACTTATAAAAAATCTAAAATTGATACTTATACCTACTTATATACGCCTCTTATTTAAGGTTATCGTTCATTCAAATAATATTTTATCAAGACCGCGTCCGTTATATTACCACTTTGGTAGAAATAGCAATTAGGTCAAATAGGGAAAACTCTAAATAAAAAAAAAAATATCTGGGCTTTAAAATTTGGATACGAACATGCGAGAGCGAAATGTGTCCGTTTCAGCTTGACCGAAATTGCTTTTGTATGTCCATCTGTTTTTTCTCCTCTACAGGTCGCGTTTCTCAACCGATTCTCGTGAAATTTCGTGAGCAGGTTCGATAAATATATTTTTTTTTGTCAAGACAGTTTTTGGAAATTTAAAAGAATGACGGAGTTATGAGGGTTGAAAACTTAATTAAAAATAATAAATCAACCATTAAAGAAAGTATTTGTGTGTGTTTTTTTATATTAGTGTTTTTTTTAGCGAGTATTAGGCCTGGTTTCCACCAAAGCGGAGAGGAAAGGAGATGTGTTTGAATAACCAATCAGATTTCGTTATTTCCACATCTCCTCTCCGCTTAGCTTCAATAACGAAATCTGATTGGTTATTCAAACACATCTCCTCTCCTCTCCGCTTTGGTGGAAACCGGGCCTTAGCGAGATCTACAGCTCACAGAGCCACTAGTTATTCAAGTACTTACTATCAGAATAAATTGCAAGCCTTTCCAGTTTCTCCAACCCCTTCACCGTATCTAGACTAATGTTAACACCATTAGGGGCATTATCAATGTATAGTTGTTGTATGTAGTCGGCTCCGAGTCGAGAAGCTGCCAGTTCGAAAGTGGAAGGGACGTCGCAATACGTCAGCTTGAGGCGCACGGCTTGCCCTTGACCGTATTTAATCTGTGGCATTTCCTCAAAGGTGAAGTTGCCGGCCTGAAACAAAAGAAAAATAAAAGATAAACGCCTCGATTCGAGAAGTCATCTTCTAATTCTAATTTTAAAATCCAGCTATCCTTTTCGTTTTTATGACCAATGAATGAGAGGTGATGAATTTAGACGAACGAATGATATTATTTGAATGAATGAATGATAACCTAAAATGAAGCTGTCAGATTAAGAGTTTTCAAAGTCGGTTGTTTTACGTGCTCTCTAAAATTGTGCAATCAACGCGTCTATAAGGTTCAACTTCGATATTTGACATCTCCTAATATTAGGATGGCCATCTCCTGTCCCTTTTTAATCTTTAAAAGATGAAAAGGACTGACGAACTTAAATTAAGGATTAGAGCGTGACTGTGTGAATCGAGACCAATGAGCCGATTTCGGAGTATTTGCATATGATTAGGGAACTGTATTATTTATTCTCAGGGAATTTGTTGGTCGAGTATTTGAAGCGCAGAGGAACAAAAGAAGGTCGCTTCAGAAAACGCGTTAATGAAGCTGAATTAATTTTATATTTTTATTTAAAATATTTTGTTAACCTACTTATTCAATTTCCTTCCATACGAACTCCTGTACTCTTCAAACATAAAGGTGACCGACCCATCTGCGTGTGGGGCCAGTCTGAAAACCAGCGCTAGGCATACTGGTGTGTCAAGCATTTGCTGAGACTGGTACCTTTTGCCAAACATGTTCCTACCCAGTATTGCATTTGTAATTATTGTTCTGTTTTTGTGAAGGAAATAAAAACGTTTTTATTTATTTTATTTATTTATTTAAACTCTTCTTCTTCTCCAGCCTTTTTCAACCATTTTGGTGAAGGCCTCCTTCAACTTTCTCCATTCCTCTCTGTGTTGCGCTCTTTGTATCCAATTCGAGCCCGTGACTTTCTTTACGTCATCTTTCCAGCGCATCTGTGGTCGTCCTTGAGGCCGCTTTTCTCCCCATGGTTTCCATTCGAGGATACCTCTACACCAGGACGTCACCTACCTTCTTCTGCTATCTTGTTTCTGGCAATTCAGTACTTTTAAGTACTGGCAGTCTCATCATTCAATTTCAATTTATTTTCAAATTTCGAATCAATTCGTTTCAGTTTTGTCATTTTCAACAAAAATTCCTCATTCCACCTCGAGTCGTAACTCAGTTACTGTATTTTATTAGTCTTATTTTAAAGTAAGCTTTTTAAATGTTACGTTAATTTCTTATACTATTAACCGTGTGTGCAACTATCTGGACTGAACCCTGTTTTCTTCTGCCACGCTACCTCTCTACAACTACATCTTCTACCTCATCTTCACCACCTTCAAACCACTATCTATCATCGTGCGGCCAGCAGCGTATGGCAGCTGTTGGGCTACCTGTAGTACTAATACATAAAACTTACCATATCACAAATAATTTGTATTTCCGGCCCCGTTTTCCCCTTCACAGCCACACTGATGCGAGACAGCTCACAATTCATGTCCAGCTCTTCGAGACGGCTGCAGGAGCACCCTCTTGGACAGTCGTCGTAGTCCTCTGCCCCAATCGCCCCCAATAGAAGCGCCCCCGCCAGTAGGGCGAAGACGGCGGGGGCGGTTGTAGGCGCCCTCATTTCTAGAGAGCCCCTGCTAACTCTTCATGGCTGAAACAAAAGAGAGGTTGTTGAATTATGGAGAACATTAACTTGTGATGGGGGATTTTTCGATAACCAATAAAAAAAAATTGTTCATAACGCTCCGGTAGATAGATGGCGTTGACGATTCCTGGATCCGAAGAAATCCGACGAGTCACCACCTTAAATCCTTAAAAAAAATAATCCATGAAGTACAACTGGCGCCATCTATCGTCTTAACTAGAACTATTATTTTTATTTTTTAAAGAGCTGTCAGAAAATCCCTCTTAAAAACTGAAGGTAATTTTTCCGTGTAGTAAATGGGAAATTCCGGACAAAAATAAAATATAAAGATGCCAGTTCGCTGGTACGACTTATAATATAAATTACATAACAACCATGTATTTACCGTGTTCGTTCACGTTAAAAATCTGGACGTATTGAACTTTTCTGGATTTCCAGACAGAAGGAAAAAGTTCCGGACATTTCAAATTAGGTATTCATTAGGTACTCTTAATTTTAATTTCTCAAGTTTTGTTAAGAATATGCTCTACTATTATGTTAGCAATAAATATAGAAACAATCTTGTTGACCGAGCGAGCGAAGCGTCTCTGTTTCAGCTTGGCCAAATTTGCTTTTGTTCGTACGAGTATGTCCATCTGTTTGTTTGTGGATTTGTTTGTTTGTTTCACTCTACAGGTCGCGTTTCTCAACCGATTCTCGTGAAATTTTGCGAGCAGGTTCGATAAATTAATCGAATTTTTTGTCGAGTCAGTTTTTGGAAATTTAAAAAAATGACGGAGTTATGGGGGTTGCCAGCTTACAAGGTCTACCGCTGAGGCTGTTTTCCTCTACAGGTCACATTTCTTAAAATAAAATAAAATAAAACAAAACAATATAGTTATATAATAAAATAAACTTTGAAAAAAAAAAAAAAACAATTGTTGCTTCGTGAAACGGGGCCCTGGTTAAAGAACCAACACCGTCTCTATATACTGAACCCAATAACAGCGTAACGTAACGTAACGTAAACCAACCAAACCAATAATCGCATGTTACAGCTGATATTTCACCCAGGGTCGTACTGTGATGAAATGTTGGGGTTTCCGTACGTTTACTGTCTGTTGTGGAAATGTATTGTAGTGGTGGGCGTGTGAAGACAAATTAGATATAATTTATAGGGAAAACAATGGTTTATTTTAAAGAGTATGTCAACATACTAAACAAACATGTCGAAGGGCTTCTCAAATTAGACTGAGTCAAAACGACATATTCCGAAATCATTTGAAAATACAATTCTAGAACAGATTAAAGCTGCCAGTGTGCATTTATCACATGCCAGCATTTTTAAATAACAGAGTAAGGAGTGTAGGTATAACCCAATTTTTATAACTGTGCGCCTGTCAACGTCATAATATTTGCATGTTGGTAGGTTTGGTATCCGTTTTGATAGGCGTCGGAGGAGGTGAGGAAGTAAGCGGGCGGGTGAATTCAATGCCACCAACATGACGACTTTGACAGCTCGAAGCGCACTGTTAAAATAATTGAGTTATATTGCTATAACTAACAAAATAGTTGTGGGTATTAAAGGTACTTGCTGTCACTACGAGGTCAAAGTAACAATCACTTTCCGGCGTAAAATTGGCCCGTTCTCAACAAAATGTCCATTATTTTTACTTCCATTCAGTTACCCCTTTTGTTTTCATGACTAAAGTGATATTATTTTAAATGAATGATAACCTAAACCTAGCTGTCAAATTAAGACATTTTTAAGTCGGATGTTTATACGGTCTAAAATTGTGTAATCGACGCGTTCAAATGGCTCAAATTCTATGTTCGACAGCCTAGGATGCGCGTAACATCTCAAATCTCCACATTATATCCATTAAAAAAAAAAAACACTATGTTCGCGTTAGATATTGACCTCGCCGTCATAATATGAAATAAACTGTACCTCGAAAGTATTCATTTGACAACACTCACAACGTTGTTGAGGGATTTATTTTTATTCATTAATTTATTTGGACCAAAATGACTCAAACCCCTTTCATCCAAATCCGTTCAGTAGTTTTTGCGAGAAAGAGTAACAAACAACCATCCATACATGCAAACTTTAGCGTTTATAATATTTACTGATATTATAAACGCGAAAGGTTACAATTTGACGGTTTGACATCGTAAGATTATAAACTAACGAGAAATAATACGTTAAATTGTAAATGGTTCGTTTCAGTTCACATTTTTCCGTAAGTTTATAATATCGCGAGTAAGATTATAAACTAACCGGCGTTTACAATCACGGTGACATGTATAAATTGTAGTCTATAAACATCGTGTTTAATTACCTAGTGTTCCGATATAAAGATAACAACATGACAAACACGTGTAATAAAGTCTGTGTTTTTAATAGAAATAGAAATGTATTTATTTGCACAGATTTTTGGTACATTAACATGGTGTTATAAATAAATTTGAATCACAAAAATCTGCCCATTACAGGGCGTACAAATATAACCAATTACTAAAATATAGATCCACAAAAATATTATTAAAAAAATTATATATGTATAAAAAACAAATAAAATTAAATTAAATGTCAATTATTAAATTCGTAATGTCAATAATAAAATAAGTCATAATATAACCAATTTAACATTTAGATAAAATTACAAATCAATCAAATCTTGTAGTCATAAAACTCCTTAAGGGAATAAAAACATCTATCACACAGCCAGTTGAATAATTTTCTTTTAAATATAGGGAAAGGTAAGTTTGTTATTACGTCTGGTAAAATATTGTGTATTCTTACGACCATTCTAGGACAGTTTTTATCATATAAGGAGCTTTTTCCACGTGGTAGCACCAGTTTATTTGGGTACCTAGTGTTAAATTGAACGACCTATAATATTTTGTACATTAGTTTATAATGTCCCTTGCACGACTATGCCACATGAAGGGAAACTACATT
The DNA here is from genome assembly GCA_951230895.1 of Carpatolechia fugitivella. Classification (NCBI taxonomy): domain Eukaryota; kingdom Metazoa; phylum Arthropoda; class Insecta; order Lepidoptera; family Gelechiidae; genus Carpatolechia; species Carpatolechia fugitivella. The sequence goes on from OX579672.1 coordinate 8,064,802, forward strand.
AATTAGGTATTGCACATAGGAGATTTTACTAGATGAAGACTTGATTTTAAATACAATTGTAACTTTACATATACCTTCATATCTATGTAACTTATGTATAATATGTGAATGTATGTATGTACGGTCGTGGTCAGAAAATGTTTACCAGTTTTCAAATTAGATTCTATATCACACTGTTTTCACTAGTCTAAAATGCCATATCAAGTTACTTATTACCTTTTAAAAGTGATTATTCAATATGACGCACCGATTATAACAACACCGATTTATTGATCACTTTTTGATGACGAAACTCATTTCTTAACTTCTGAAATGACATTTATAAAAAAGTTTGAATGTCGTTTGGACAAGTCAGTCAGTCCACCTCCTAGAGCGACCGATTCTCATGTTATTACAAAAATAATAATCTATGGTCAATCAAATTGATATGAAATAGACATTTCGACCTTGTGACTCAAATGTGTGCAGGCAATTGTGATACTTAAGGTGGTAAACATTTTCTGTCCGCGACCATATATATTTGTATGTTTGGATTTTGTTATATAATATTTATATTCAAGTAGGTCTATTTATTTACAGTATACCAAGCACACTTTTTGTCTACTTTTAAATTATTCTTCTCTCTTACTACACGAATAGGTTGGAAGAGATCTCTTTGTAGAGATAAGCTCGCCTTTGCAATGTAAATTATTAATCAAATGTACAGTATATAAACCGTGAAATTTACATCGTTTTGTTCCCGCCGTGTAGTGATAGTACCCGTCAAACTGAACAACTTTTCACGAAAAAAAAATTTAAAAAAGTATTAAAAAAAACTAAAAAAAAAAATATAAATAAAAAAAATATATTAAAAATAATGATGTAACTTTGAGCGTAGGTACTAACACATTAACAATATTTTAATCAGTTTTTATATTACTGTACGTATATCGGCAATGAAGTAATGAATGTAGTTAATATATGTGACCTCTATATTAATAATCAATGTATATGTTCAATACTAGATAAAGATTAAAAAAAAAAGAAGAAAAAAATATTTTATTTGCGTAAAACATGGTATAAGGCTGGTATGTTACATAGTAAGTGCATTCATGTTTTGCTAAAATCATAATAGCATGCAAACATTATAATAAAAATAGCTAGTACAGGTACATCAGTCAAAATTTAGATTCTAAAAAATTCATGCATGTCATAGAAAACATTTTCATTCAACCATAAGTAAAGTTTTCCAAACTTGACACTGGCACAAAGTTAATCTAGTGCCATAACAAAAAAAAAAAGTAAAGTTTTTTCTTAAACTGTCTCATATTCAAAATTTTAAAAGCCTTTGGTATCTTATTATAAATTCATACTCCCAATGCCAGTAGGTTTTTATTATAAATCATCGTTTTTAGAATGTCATTAAGCACTGCTCATACATACATAAATACCCTGCGTTCCGAGACACGCTGAAATCAATTAAAGTACCCGTAATCACGTTCCGAGTCACTGTCAGCCATACATTTTTTTGCTTTTCTGATCGCTGACATCGCTGAAAGTCTGATTCGGAATGCGCCCATAGGGTACGTTCTGTATATAGTTCACAGCGCTAACACTGCTAAAAGTGCTCACAGTTGGTCCGAATTAAATTAGCGCGATAACGACAGATAGCGGGCTATGATATACGGAATGGTTATACGCGCTCACATCTCTCACGTAAACAAACATAACCTAATTTTATGGTGATTTTGAAAACTTTCGTTTTGTGGTGGATAAAATGGATCAGCAACATTTTCAAACTCTTTTAAATACACTCGACTCGGATTCTGATCAAAATCCAAAATTTCTCGATCGTACAAGGTTATCAAACGAATAACAAGCAAATGTCATATGTCATTTTTGACAGATCGTTCACAGCGCCCAAGCTCGTCTGCATGGGCATTGTGAGCGCATGATGGCGCCGGTTATGACGTCATCTATGACGTTTCGTTATCAACTGTAGACGCGCTAACGGATATACGGACCAGTCTGTGAACGCCATTGTGTTAGTGAACTCACCCAAAAAAATGTAATGACGGATCTAAGTGATGACATCCTATGGAAATAAATTATTTTGACTTTGACTTTGACTTTGACTAACGCTCAAATCGATTTTATTGGTAAACGGAACGTACCCATAGTCGCCAACCTTGAATGTGACAATAATTCTCTCTTTCACTCTCTCCGCAAATGTACGCACGCACGCAATCACCACCGAGGGGCTACCCTGAATTAGGGCGATTAGGCCTTAGTCACCACGATGGCCCAGTGCGGATTGGTCGACATCACACACAACCTTTGAATTTCTTCGCAGGAGTGTGCAGGTTTCATCACTATGTTTTCCTTTACCGTAAGAGCGTCGAATAAACGTAGGTACATATGAATTCGAAATTCGAAAACACATTGGTACGTGGTGGGGATCGAACCCGCGTCTCCCGGACGGGAGGCAGCAGCCTTAGCCACTAGACCACCGACGCAGGCGCGAGGCGAATATCCCCCACCACTTTCGTCTAACTATGAAAATACCATGAAAGACCAAGAAGATGAAACAAAAAACTACATCTGCCTGCATCTCCTGCATCTGTATTTTGTTGCTTCCGGGTTAGGTGGAGTGGAGTTTTAGCAGAGAATATTAAAATTGTAAAAAAAAAAATTAAGCTGTTTATTTCTCATAAAAAATAACTTAAATAACATGAGAGACTTAACCTAATCTTAAATTAAAAAGATTGTACGTAAGCCTAAACAAATCATTTTTACAATTCAACACAATATGTCAGAAGATAAATATTATAATTTGATTATCAATGTTTGCGGTTAGAGTTTGGAACTGCATCCAATTCCTTAGTATGTTTAGAATATAAAATTAGTTTTAGTTTCGATCAAAATAGTATTTAAAAATAAAATTTTTTTGCAATAAAGTGATTTTTGAATGAATGAATGAAATGTTTATTTTCAGACCATGCGAAATCCATAGTTTTGTTAGTACAAGAAACTTATAGTTATGTTTGTAGAATTTAAAATGAACATTATTCTGCATATGTAGGGATGACCAATGCCTCAGTATGGGACCATCCACTCTGTCCGCAATGACCCTCAGGAGCTTGTTGGTACTACACTTGGTTCGAGACCACAGGGAGGCCACTCGTTTGCGCAGAATGGCCTGGAAGCCATCTGTACTGTGTTCCGCAAACATCCCTGACGCACTGCAGCGCCAGTGCCCCCCAACAAACCCCTGAAAGTATTGTTGTACTTAAGTTGTTGTTTTTACGAGTAAGTAGATTAGTAACGATACAAGGATCGTAGGTGGCATATTACAAACGAGGTGACTTGTAACCTCGAGCCGCAGGCGCAGGCGAGGGTTTATAATGTCACGAGTTTGTTATAAAACCTAAGATACGTGTGTTTGGTTGTTGTTTATCTATATAAGTATGTATTTATCTATTTATGTAATGTATAACAGCTGTAACCCATAGTACAAGCTCTGCTTAGTTTGAGATCAGATGGCCGTGTGTGAAGATGTCCCCACATATTTATTTATTTAAATAAAAGTATCGCTCTGTAATGTCAATCTCTATCCTGATTGCTTGCCATCTCTTTTTAATCCATTATGTTTTATTGTTTTGCATCTCTCTCTTGTTATCCATTATGCATAAGACCATTGTCTCCGCATTCTTGGTCGTCTGGTCACGAAATATTCTGTCTTTGTCTGACTCTTTGCATTGCTATATGTCCATCTCTTTTATACTATCGTGGGCGTTGTGATAACTGTTTTTAGACGACATTTGTTGATTTTGAGAGTAGAATACTAATAGGGGATCGGATTACTTTTATTTTATTAAATCCAAACTTCTTAGTTTCTGCTATCGAACCCTAAAATAATTTTTGCTCTATCTTTAAAATTGACCGAGCTGTAAAGGTTGAAATTCAAGATTAGACAGAGAGGCACATACCCACTTGTGACGTCATTTGTTAGTAATGCCTCCATACAAAAAATCGTTTTTGAAAGAGACAGACATATTGAAACTTTAAAAAATCACTGTAAATTCGTTTTTCTACCGATTCTGGATTTTTCTTCGGGAATGCTACTAATTTATATTTTAAAAATAATTCATAACATATGGTAAATTTAGGAACAGTCCGATCCCCTATTGATCAACTTCAAAATCTAACTATATGAACTACCGTATATTTAGTTATGGTTGTCGGTGCTGGTTGCACAATAAACTCTGTTTAGCGAGTAAATTAGAATCAACAACATCAACGGCCCGTTACAGTCCACTGCTGCACTATGAGCCTCCTCCACTCAAGTGTTTGGTTTTGCCATAATCTCCACGCTTGGCAGGCGGGTTGGAGATCGCAGATTAAAAGGTTACTGTATCAGAGAGCGCTGCTGCCCGTTCCCTGTTCAATGTGTAGTCCCTAAGTCGCCTCTTACGACACCCACATTAGAATAAGTAATTAATACTCTATTGTACAAGTAACTGTTTGATAAACCCAATAAAAAAAAGAAACTAATCAACATCCTCAGAGGAAATAAAAGACGATCGCTTCGCTCCCGAAGCGACGCGCGTCAAAAATCTTTGTCAACATCAATAGTAAGAATCATTAGTGTCTATCTCAAAAAACTCAACTTTACAGGAGACGAAATGGGGTGCTCGCGCTCTTGGTATAGGTGGTATTTCTACCTATGTAGATAAAAACTTACAAATTTTGTGAATTTTGAGATGGACGCTTGAACAGGCTAAGCAAAATTTAACTCTAAATCCGTCTACATTAAAAATTAGTGGAAAATGTAGTGATTGTTAACCGTAAACGCCATTAAAAAAGAAAAGAAAAAAGATAATATGCTACAAAAAAAATAAAAGAAGAAAAAATTATTTTTTCTTAATTTTTCTTTAATTTTTTTTTTTTTTAAGAAGAAAAAAAAAAACAAGAAAAACAAGAAGAAAGATAAAAAACAAAGAAAAGAAAAGATGCAATGTAAGAAAGATAAGATGTTTTGCGATCGCTGACAGTTTGATTCGGTATGCACCCTCGAAGTACTTATCTAACACGAATCTTTTAATAGTCCTCTTATGACATGAATCATAAACTATTACCTATACATACTTACTAGTTAGTTTAGCTAACTAGCTAATGTTTCTTCCTAACGAAACACGGACTCGTCCTATTTCTCGGACAATCAGATGATTCATTCATTGCAATGTCTTAACAACACCACAGAAAACTGGGGACAATCTTACAAAGTCATTTTATTTGACAGTGTTTGGTTTTGGTGTATAAAAAATGTATGTGGAGACATCTACGGCCACCTGATCCTACCTAACTAATCAGAGCTTGTGCTATAGGTATCAGACAGCTGATATATTACGATAAATACATATAATATATGTATAGATAGACAACATCCAGACACAAGGCATTACACGAATGTTTGCCCTGGGCGGGATACGAACCCGCAACCCTGTGCTACGCCGCCGGCAGGTGGATACTGACTGTAGGTAGGTTACAGGGGCAAAAAAGAGGTATTCGGTCTTCAAGGACGTCTTTTGGAAGAGCATCGGTCCGGGAGACGCGGTTTCGATCCCTTCCGCGTCCATGTGTTATTAAATTTCGAACTCATATGTAACGTGCATATACGACGCTCTTACGGTGAAGGAAAACATCGTGATGAAACCTGCACACTCCTGCGAAGAAATTCAAAGGTTGTGTGTGAAGTCGACCAACCCGCACTGGGCCAGCGTGGTCGACTTTGAACTAATCGCTCTAATTCAGGGTAGGCTCGAGCCCCTGGGGGACGTATATGAGCTGTTGATGATGATCTGGGCTTCGAATATAAACGTTTTACTAGTTCGCCAGAGCGTGTCGATGGTATGGTGGCTGGCTAGGACCGCTGCCTCCTGTTTGGGAGGTGCCGATACGAACCCCCAGACCCACCACACGTACCGAAATGATTTCGAATTCGTTATGTACAGTCAGTTGCAAGTGAGGTCATATCACGTGTTTTTATACTTTAAAATATCTTTTCATTATTATGACCTTTATTGCATATTATTATTTATATTAATAAAGTCCCGTACACACCATGCGTTTATACAATGACTATTAGATAATAGGTTATTTCAAAGTATAAAAACACGTGATATGAAGGTGACTACGTTAATTTGAAACTAACGGTGAGAAAATCTGCACACAAATACGAAGAAATTCAAAGGTTGTGTACGAAATCGAACAATCTGCAATGGGCTGCAATAGGTATGAGAGATCGTTCACCCAAAATGGTAGGCTCGGTGGGGACGCTGACAGATAAAAAGTGGCGTCATGGCCCTTATACGTCCCCACCGAGGGGCTCGAGCCTACCCTGTATCAGGGCGATCAGACCTTAGTGGATCACGCTCGCCCAGTGCGGGTTGGTCGACTTCACACACAACCTTTAAATTTTCTTCGCAGGAGTGTGCAGGTTTCATCACGATGTTTTCCTTCACCGTAAGAGCGTCGAATAAATATGAATTCGAAATTATATTAGTGGCTAGGGTCGCTGTCTTCCGTCCGGGAGACGCGGGATCGATCCCCACCACGTACCAATGTATTTTCGAATTACGAAAAGGTGGCATAATAATATTGATTTTAATAAAAAGATTGTAAAGAAAAGTGTGGTGAC